>LNAC01000280.1:1767696-1814469 GCA_002007465.1 Ailurus styani
TTTTTTTTTAAAGATTTTATTTATTCATTTGACACAGAGAGAGAGATTACAAGTAGGCAGAGAGGCAGGCAGAGAGAGAGGAGAGAGGAGGAAGCAGGCTCCCTGCTGAGCAGAGAGCCCGATGTGGGCCTCGATCCCAGGACCCTGGGATCATGACCTGAGCCGAAGGCAGCGGCTTTAACCCACTGAGCCACCCAGGCGCCCTTTTTTTTTTTTTTAAAGATTTTATTTGTTCATTTGACACAGAGAGAGAGATTACAAGTAGGCAGAGAGAGAGGAGAGAGGAGGAAGCAGGTTCCCCGCTGAGCAGAGAGCCCGATGTGGGCCTCGACCCCAGGACCCTGGGATCATGACCTGAGCCGAAGGCAGAGGCTTTAACCCACTGAGCCACCCAGGCGCCCTAGAGGGAGAGAGAATCTTAAGAAGGCTCCACACCCAGCATAGAGCCCGACGTGGGGCTCGATCTCACAACCCTGAGATCATGTCCTGGGCCAAAATCAAGAGTCAGACGCTTAATCAACTGAGCTACCCTGACCAGTCTTTCCATCTGTTTATATTTGGTTTATTATTTGAGTGTTTTTGGACTATGTGTGATCAGACTGGTATTTGAATAAAATAAGATAACGTATCCACAAAATGCAAATCCCTGGAATTCACTTCCTGAAATCTAAAACACTAGCTCTAGAAGCAGGTCCTAGGAGTTTTTCACATTTTTAGACAATTCTGAGGCTGGGAATCCAAAGACCACTCTTTGAGGAGCACCTGACTGGCTCATTCAGTAGAGCATATGACTCTTGATCTCGGGGTTGTAAGTTTGAGCCCCATGTTGGGTGTAGAGATTACGTTAAAATAAAATCTTTTAAAAAGCCCATAAAACAAAGACAGGCTCTTTGAGTAATACTGCCATAAGCCATTCTTCGCTGTGCTCCGGGAACTTCGGTTTTTAATCCTCACATTTGTTTGTTTTGCATCCATGTTCTGGTCCTGGATGGCATAGTTCATTCTTACAGTGCACGTGGCTCCATGCCAGATTGGTAGGTTGGGGACACCAAACACCTGGTTCTCCACTCGAACACCCGTCTGCTGAGACCTGGGCTCCTTGCTTCAGAATAACCACAAGCCAGGGGATTGGGTTGGCCACCCAGCAGGTGTCCCACAGCTTACCAGGCGTGATTGTGTCTTCTCTCCTGAGGTAAGATATGTAGGTAACTTGGTCTCTTGTGCACTGGAGAGCTCTGAGGTCCTGCCATGGTGGAAGAAGCCCTGAGCAGCAGTAACACAGTCTGGTTATGTGGTTTTGTTAAGTCCTAATGGCCAGAAGTAGCAGTCATTTCATTATTTATTCATCAGGTGACGATGTGACTTATCCTCTCAACCAGGATATTTTTGAGAGTCAGTGTGGACATCATTAATAATTATGCTGGGAAAACGGCACAAACCAAAACTATCTCGTGCACACAGGGACACAGGGTCACTCTGTGTGTCTCCTCACTGGATTTGACATGACTCAGTCCACCTGCACCCACGTCTCTCCACTCACGGACTGGGGTTTCTTCTGACCTGTAGCTCTATAAATGGGCATTTTGATGAATACAAACTTATTCCTCAAATGGTTGATAAGCTAGATTCAAGCCATTCATTCACTGATTCATTCATTGAGCCTTCGACTCTGTAGTGCACAAGCCAGTGGAAGCCCAAAGACAGGAGTAGACTGTGGGAGTAGCCCAGCACATAGAGGAAATTCCTTACTATAGCTTATTAGCTCACTGAGCTGCAAGGCACTGGTCTTATGAGGAGAGAACAGAAACCTCCGGCTCCAGTAGCCAGGCACTGGATTCAGCTTCAGGCTCCCTACCTAGTACTTCTGCTGGTATAGAAACATTTCAGCTATTAAGTTGTATCCACCCTCAAAAGTCACATGTTTACTTTGCAGACTGCAAAAGAAAAAGCAAACCCACAAGAATATCTATGGTATATTTCAAATATAAAATTATGCCCACAGCTCAAAGAGCCGGCTCCTTTTGGGCAGCATGAGTAACCAGCATATTTATAATACTTAAATGTCCCTTGATGTGTTTGCAGTCAGATGCTCCGAGGTCATGGGGCCCATCACGTGCATCCCTAACTCCTCCTATGATGAAAGAGTCAGAGAACATTAATGCCATAAGCATCCGCAGTGGCCACCACGTTCTAACCTTTCATTTCACTACAGAGACACTGAAGATTTGAAAGGTCATAGCTTCTCCCTCACCATTCCCCAGTGAAAATCCACTGCTGTGGCCAAACCAGATGGTATAAAGCTGCCCAAGCACACCCGCCCTCCTCCTGTCCCCAGGCTTTGGCCGCTGTGGTTCCTGCTGTGTGTCAGGCACATGATCCAGCTCCTTTCCCCCGTCGTGCCATGTGATGAGTCCCTGCTGCCTTCCAGTTCCTGCAGGTGGTCAGTAGACTTCGAAAATGTGAATGACCAAGTGGTTTTGCCTAAATGTCAAGGAGCAGAGGTAGGTTTCAAACCCAAGTGTTTTGCCACCAAATTCAGTGTGTGTTTCATGACAGTGTAGTCACTCAGTGAATCACAAGAGAGACTTTGGATGCTGTCTCGATGACTTGCCAGAATACCAGCATTGAAATAATCTGCTTGGTTTATAGGACTGGACCACAAGGAAATATGGTGGAGTTTTAGGTTTTTTTGGTACAAGTGCCATATTCAAAGTTCTCTAGGTTGAGCTTTTGAGTTGGCTACATGGGGTATAGAGGATAAGACTTTGTCCTCTTCTTATTTTCCACTGCCTGTTGGGGTCCTTTGTCTTGGGAACCATCTGGCTTTTCTGCCAAGAACACTATTGAGAGTCCCAATCACTGGTATTTTAAGTGAGACTTGTACTTGAACCCCAAGGCCCTTGAGCCCACTCTAACCCCTCTTTTTCCACAAACTGGCTTACCTTCAAGTGGACTGTGTGGAGATCAGTGCCCTAAGATAATAACACACAGTACATTAGAATTTGTGGTTTCCTTCCACGTTACCTCATTTGATCCTCCTAACTGCTTGTGAGAGACATGGAGCAGGTGCCATCATATTTTTTTTTTCAATTTTTAAACAATGATTTCAGAGATAAGAAAATGGAGAGCAAAAGAAAATAAATGGCTTCTCTCAAGTCCTAAAGCTGGTTAGAAGCAGAGACCTGAAGTGAGGGTTCCTGATCCCAAACGCAGGGCTCCTGTTCCTCCCAAACAGCCAGGCCTGAGCTGTGCGAGCTCATGGGCCTCCACGGAGTGCTTCCGGAGGATAAAAGGTTGGGCAAATTTGCTGAGTGGGTAAAGCTGTAAAAGCCATGAGGGCATCCTAGAGAAGCAGCTGAGATCTGACAAATGGAAGAATTGAGGGCATCTTTTTTAAAAGTAGCTTTGAGAAACCAGCCCTGGCTTACACCCATATGAACTATCTTAACACGCCACCGAAGAGAGCATAGAGGCGAACACACGTTTTCTACGAACGCTGAAGCAGCAGCCGCGGCCGAGCACGGAGCGGTGGGACTGGATGAAAGACTTGCTTGTCGCAAGCACCTGTGTCCATAGGTGCCCAGTGATGACACTAAGGACATCTCTATGTGCTCTGCCGCCGGGGGCCCGGGGACAGCAGCCAGCACTTGGCTCATTCACGGGCACACTAGCCAAGGCTCTTCTGTGCCCCCACCCTCCTTCCTGCTCCCTCCCGTACACTGAGTTTTTTGTCAGCAGCTCCAGTGAGGACAGGGAAGGAAAAGGAAAGAGTCTGCGACTTCTGTTAAGTATCAGCACACCGCATTTGGGTGACTGCTCGTTGGAGGTAACAAGCGAAATCTGCTCAGTCACCATATTAGAGCAGCCTCGGAACAGATCTCCGACGCAGAATTACTTTTCTTCCTCTCTTCCTCTCATTTCTTCTATGTCTCAGCAAGTATGTCCTGAAGATGTATTGTAATTTACTATGAAAAATACTGCGAGGCCCCCCTGCGAGAAGAAATGCAGAGTGGGATCTCTGGCCAGAGGGTGAGTTTGGGGAGGGAAGAGAAGAGGACCAACTCTGCGTGTTTGCTGTCAGCAGAACAAGGGTAAACGTGCAGTGAGGCAAATGCTTCTCTTGGTTGTTTATTGAGTGCTTACCAGATGCTAAGCTCTGTGTCCTGGGGACAGAAACAGAGAGGGCAACTCAGACCTTGCCCCTTGAGGAGCTTGCTGCCTTTGACTGTGTTTCCAAGGCAAGGTTCCCCCACCACTTGGATTGGAATTACCAGGCCTTTGTCTTAAGCTGATGCCTGGGCTCAGATCGATACAATCAGAATGTTAAAGGTGGGCCCTTGAATCTCAAGTTGTTCAGTGAGCACCCCAGGTGATTCTCTCTCTCTCTCTCTCTCTCTCTCTCTCTCTTTTTTTTAAGATTTTATTTATTTATTTGACAGAAAGAGAGCATAAGCAGGGGGAGCAGCAGAGGGAGAGGGAGAAGCAGGCCCCTTGCTAAGCAGGGAGCCCGATGCGGGGCTCTGTTCCAGGACCTCAGGATCATGGCCTAAGCTGAAGGCAGACACTTAACCGACTGAGCCACCCAGGTGCCCCAACCCAGGTGATTCTTAAGCACAGGAGAGTTTGAGCATGATCTTGTGGCACAGACAAACAAGGGGAGCCAGACAGGTACAGCTAGGGAAGAGCTGTTCTGGGGTGTGCAGGCTTGTGACTACAAGGACCAGGGAAGAGGAACGGACTTGCCTGTTGGTTTCCTTCAGGATGGCAGCAAAGGGGGGCATTGCACCCCAGTCTAACACCGTGTCCAGAGGAAGGAACGGGAGGCACAGGAAAGGACCTGTGGGAAATCACCTCACTTGTTCAGATCTTTGTTCAAGCAGTGCCTTCCCAGAGAGGCCTACTATAGCCATGCCTTCTAAAAGGACTCTCTTTCATTCTTCTTTTTTTTTTTAATTTAAATTCAATTAATTAACATATAATGTATTATTGGTTTCAGAGGTAGAGTTCAGTCAGTCATCAGCCTTATGTAACACCCAGTGGTCATTACATCACGTGCCCTCCTTAATGTCTGTCACCCAGTGACCCCACCTTGTCATTCTTCTTACTCCGACTTTTCCTCAGAGCACCTATCCTATTCTGACATTGGAGTCTGTGTGTGTAGAAGTTGTGAGGGACTGGGGGGCGCCTGGGTGGCTCAGTCAGTTAAGCCTCCGACTCTTGATTTTGGCTCAGGGCATGATCTTAGGGTCATGAGATCCATCCGGGCATCGGGCTCCAAGAGCATGGAGCCTGCTTAAGATTGTTTCTCTCCCTCTCCCTCTTCCCTTCCCACCCTCCAGAAAAGTTGTGAGAGACTTCATCACTTCTGTTCACAGCTGTATCTGCAGTGCCTAGAAAAGTAGTTGGCTCATAATAAGTACTCAGTAAACACATAAAGGCGCTTCTAGGAGGGCAGATGGATCCACACTGGCCCCATCTCTCAGCTGCTCAAATCATTGCTCTCAAAGACTGCAAGAATCTCAAAGATTCCTGTGCCCTTCGTCTCCCTTCTTGGCAGCTGGGAACATTGGAAGGAGCCACAAGAAGCCCTGACCTTGTTCTCGAGCTCTCCTTCAGACAGAGGCATTTGCATAATCCATCTCTCCCGTCCTGGGGCCCACAGAGACTCTCTTCCTGGTGTCTGACTCCTGGGGAGCCTCAGAGCCATTAGTTTAATGTGAGGCTTCCTGGAATATCAAGAAGCTATTTACAGAATTGAAGAGGGAACTTTGGAGAGGTGAGTGTGGTGTGGTCTGATAGAGGAAGGCCAACGGCAACTTCAGGGAGAGGAGGTCAGGAGTCCGGAGCCCGCCAGAATCCTCTGGAGCCCTTGCCGCCGGGGAGGATGGGCATGTAGCGAGCTGTCCTGTGCTGCAGCCCAGGTTTTCTGAGAGCTTTTTCACAAAATGTTCTGCATCACAGGTTAATGTATAAGACACGACTTGTAAGTGGAAAGTTGGCAGAGTCCTTTGGAAATTGGCTAAAGGGCAGGAAATAAAGGGTAGCAATAAAAACCTAAAAGGATGTTAATTGGGGAGGGCCTCAGGGAACAGGGTTGAGACCAACTTTTTATTATTTACATTAAAAATACTTGAGAATGGTTTTGAAAGGATTTTCGTGTTGGCTAATGAAACTGCATTAGAGAGCTGTGTGTGGAAATGTGAATAGTGGAATTAGGGAAGGATTCAATTTATCGATGGAATTGAAGAAAGCGTTTTCTAACATGTTTCTGTATTCTGTGTTCCACACCCATTCTGTTGGCTAGATTTCCATTTGAGTAGTGGGCAGGATGACTTAAGCTTAAACAACTCGAATCTCTACATATCTTTGGCCAGCAGGAAAGCACTTGAAGAGATTCTGGCATCCTAAACCCAGGGTAGTCCTGAAATTAAATGGATGTTCTCCTCAGACCTAGAAATCTTTCTTTTAGAAGTAACTAGAAGACAGATGGAATCTCCTACTTAGCTATAGGCATAAGATTGGAACTGGAGTACCTGACATCATCTCCCCACCTCCCATAACCTTTTTTATTCTACGGAGTTCAGATTATCACAGAAATGTATTGTAGATATACCCCGATAAGAAGCTAGCAGAGGCATTGCATCCTGGAAATAACAACATAGTGAGCCAGGACTGGGGAGCCCAGAGCCAACATTTGCTGTCCTCTCTAAAGCCTGCCTCAGACACAGTCTGTAGGCATCACGGAGTCCACCAAGCCCCAGATTTCCTGCTTTGCAAGCCTGGGCCAGTAGGAATCCTCTTCAGCTTCACTACTCAGAGTCGGTCCGAGCATCCATGGCATCGGCATCACACGGGCGTAAGCCAGAGATGCAGCCTCTCCAACCACACCCCAGAGCTGAATTAGAATCCGAGTTTTAGCAGGATCTGCAGCAGATTCCTAGGCACATTACCATTTGAGAAGCACCGCTGTAACATTTGTGACACCGAGGAATCACAAGAAAATACAGCAAAGGGGATTTAGTTGCTTCCATGGAGTGAAAACTGGACCACATGTGTTCAGTGGCCCAAGGGTAGAATTCTGGCATTTGGGACTTTCCAGTCTGCTGTAAACTGAAGATTCCCCTCGTTGTTTAATTTGGCCTCATAGGGCATGGTGCCTTCTTTAGGAGGTAAACTTACCCTTAAAGTGGACCTCCCTTTTGAGGAAATGTTAAAAGCCAGTCCAGAATACCCCTGAGTTCTCTTCCCCTGAGTGTGGGCCATGCACTGAGCCGTTAGCTAATTGTTACCACCTAGTTAGCAGGCCACAGAGGTGTGGTACCTGCAAGCTGCTTTTCATCTGAGCTCATTTTCCAAGGGCTCTGTGGGTAGGTGTGTGGTGTTTTGTTTTCTGCTGCTGGGTGTAGGCTGTTAGTCCACAGGACCGCCCTATGTCAGGGTGTCACGGGCCTGAACAAACCTTTCTAAACTGTAGGAGGCTGGGCTTTCAAAGATGTGGATTTGAGCAGTCTGTAGGCCTCTTAGAATTGAATTCTCTGTAGGTCTGAGATGACTAACACCGACGGTGTGTGATGGGGCACGCGGCTGCTTAAAGTCCAACTCCTTCCTCTCCCTGGCCCTCCCCTGGCCTACAGCTTTCACTCAGACTTGCTTTTAGAAGAAAAATGAGAGGGACTGAAGGAACTAGAAGATTGGCAAAGCTGACCTGCCTTTGTCCTGAGCTCATGAGGTGGTTGGTGTACACAGGGCTGGTTCTGCCAAATTAGGAGGGAATAGCAACGAAACCCCAAGCTCTTTTCCGGCCAGAGTTGGGCGAAAATAGAGTTGTGGCCTAGCCCAGATACTGCTTCATTTTTATTCTTTCTAGTTTTGTCAAGGTTATACTGTTCTTCTCAAAGAATGGGTGGATATTGAAATGTCCAGGTCATTCCAGGTGCTAGGGATGAGGAAAGACGTCACATTTGCCAAGATACAGTTTGAAGACTCAGACTTAGCATGCGTCCTTTATAACTGAGGCTAGATTGAGGCCCCTCAAATCTGAGTATAGTTCTGAGCCCCGTCCTTACATGAGAGGAGTCCTGCCCCTAGGGCCTTAAACAGGTCAAGCAAAAAGTGATTCGTGTGAGCCCATTAAATAAGTGCGTCTCCTCAGTCCTAGACAAATACACACAGAGGAACTACTAAAGATCCGAGGCTGGCCCTCTCTCCCCCACAGACAGAGCCCAGAAGCAGGGAGCTCTGTTCTTCATCTTTATACTTAGAGCACCTGGCACAGAGCAGGCCCTTAGTTAAGTATTTGTGAAGTGGATGTGCAAAGGAAGGAAGGAGGCAAGCCTCTGACTGCTCTTCTGGCTAGCACAGTATTTATTATATGTATTGTTCTAGCTATGTCTCAGGCATTACGTTTTCAATTCATTCTTCCTTGTCAACTATTAAGCCCACCTGGTGAGCCCCATATGTCCATACAGCAAGTCTCCGAAGGAGGCTACCCCTGGCCACAGAGCTGGCTGCACAGCCAAGCACCATAGAGTGCGTCCCTAAACACCCCGAGGCTAGAGGGGGAAAAGAGAAAGGAATCCAGAAGCTCCTTTGTTGTGGGAAATAATGTGCTCCCCACCTCTTAAGTAAGAATGTTCCCATTCTTTTCAGGTAAGAGTCTACGATCTCTCCAAATATGAGCATGGAGCAGATGATGTGCTGATCTTGGCCACTGATGGACTCTGGGATGTTTTATCAAATGAAGAAGTGGCAGAAGCCATCACTCAGTTTCTTCCTAACTGTGATCCAGATGACCCTCACAGGTTTGTGCATTTTTCTGATGGTAGGCTTGTTCTTCGAGCCAGTTCGCACTGTATGACTGAAATAAATAATGCTGGGCGCTGATATGGGTGGATTAGAAACCAAACTGCAAAAGGTACAACATTTCTTATTAGAAGTACTTTCACAGCCAAATAAAAATCCTCCTTAAGTCAAACCTAGATGCAAGTGGTAAAGAATTTGATTTGTAAGATACTACAGCAGCATGTTTCTCACATTCTTCCTTCGTAATTCCAAAGTGAGAATAATCCAATTTGTGATCCTTTGGTGAGAGTAATAATACCAAATGCTGCCGGCATTGATTTTTTATTCATTGGGAAATTATTTCTTTTGAGAAACATAGGGAAAGAAGAGAAAAATTAGAGTAGGTTTTCATTTGTGGCATAATGATAGTGTAAATATCCCAAACCACTCCAGGTGAGTCTCAGAAATAAACAAAAATCCCCTCGGAGAAAGTCAGCATTCACTTAGAACACAAGGAAACAAATCACCATGAGTAAAAGCCAGTAATAACAGCAGACAGTGGAGTGGGACCTAGAAATACTTCATTCTTGAATCTATCAGTCAAAAATGCAAATATTTTAACATTTCAGAAATGTTTTTAAAAGTGTTGAAAATAAGGGGTGCTTGGGTGGCTAAGTTGTTAAGCATCTGCCTTGGGCTCAGGTCATGATCTCAGGGTCCTGGGACTGAGCCCTATGTGAGGCTCCCTGCTTTGTGGGAAGCCTCCTTCTCTCTCTCCCACTCCCCCTGCTTGTGTTCCCTCTCTCACTCTGTCTGTCAAATAAATAAATAAAATCCTTTAAAAAAAGTGTTGAAAATAGGAACAAGGACAAGAGACTATAAATTGCACAGATTTTAAATATAAGGAAATGGAATTTCTGGAGGTGACAGATATAAAAGTAAGAATTAAAAATTCAGTGCATTAAACAGATTAGAGATAGCTGAAGAAAATACTGGCGAGCTAGAAAATTGATCTGAATAGTCCAGAATATGGTTCAGAGAGACAAAGAGGAGGGAAAATGTAAAAATGAGATTATGAGACTAGGGGAATGACCTAAGATGCTCTCGATAGAATTCCAAAAGGAAATACTGTAGATGAGAAGAAAAAGAAAAAGTTCCAGAATTGTTGAATGATGATAGTAAGCTGAAGATCCAGAAAGCCCAAAAGATCTCAAGCAAAAGAAATGAAAATTTTAAGTAGGTATTTCATAATGAAACTGAAGAACTTTAAACAAACAAAATAATAAAAGCAGCCAGAAAGAAAGACAAAACAGATCTATATAAATAACTTTAGACTGAAAGCTGACTTTTCACAAACAACAATAGGGTCCAAAGGACAGTGGAGTTATGTCTTCAGTTGTCTACGAATATTTTATTAGCATGAAACTTTTTTTTAACATATATGGGAGAATTTTTCATATGTAGTAAGAATATCATTAAAGAGGATAAATTAAAGACATTTTTGGGCAAAACACAACCTGAGGAATTTTAATGCCAACCAAACTGCTCTGAAGAAAATTCTAAAGGATGCCCTCAGATAAAAAAAAAAAAAGAAATGGTCCCAGATGGAAGATCTGAGAAGTAAAATGGATTATTAAGCTAGAATCTTAGTAAATTTGTAGGTACATTGGCTATATAAAACAGAAACAACATCTAACATGTGGTATTAAAAATGATAGAATTAAAATACTAAATAAAAACACAATAAATTGGCAAGAGGGGATAGCAAATCAGTTATAGTGTGCTGTGATTCTGTTGGAAAAGAGGTTCTCTTAAAAGAGTCTAACTTTAGACTTTAAATGTGTTTAAGTAGCTAAGAGAACTATAGAAAACAAATAGAATATATAACTTTTAGACTAAGCAAGGGGGATAAAACCTACATGGAATCAGAAACCAAACTTCTAAATAATTTATGATTCAAAAAAATTGAAATTACTTGGGTTTGGGGCCACCTGGGTGGTGCACTCGGTTGGATGTCCAACTCTTGGTTGGCTCAGGCTGTGATCTCAGTGTCATGGGATAGAGTCCCATGTCGGGCTCTGCACTCAGCATGGAGTCTGCTTGAGATTCCTTCCCTCCTTCCCTCTCTCTGTCTCTCTCTCATGCTCATTCTCACACGCTCTCTCTCTCAAATACATAAATCTTAAAAAAAAAAATGAAAGAAATTACTTGGGCTTGAATAATGGGAAGATACTACATATTAAAAGGCTGAACTGCAAGCCTTTTTTTTTTTTTTTTGGTGTAATTGAATGAGCTATGCATAGATGAAGACTCCGCTCACCCCTGACCTGCCAGAAATACCTACATTCCCTTCATATTATAAGATTGCTCTTTCCAAAACTCCCCACTATATCACAAGGAAACCCTGGCCGCAAGCTCTAGACTCCTTACCACAGAGAAAGATTTTCTCAGACTAGGACCTCAAGGACTGAATCGTGTTATGGGGCTAGTTCTGCCTATATTACCACATAAACATGTAACATGAGTCCTCTTATAACTTCTAGATTCTAGGAGGCAAAGGAGTGGAGCTCTCTACTTGTGGACCGTGTCGTTCTGTTTTTGAGTGCCGGCTATTAGTAAACACCTCTCCTAATTTTAAATATTAGGTCTGTGGTCCTTATTTCTACAATAGCATCTAATTTAAGAAGTGAAAATAGCAGAACAAACACAGAAGTGATGGAAAAAATTATAGGTAATAAAATAGAGAACAAATATTCAGTAAAAATAAATGATAAATGAATTTAGTAAAGTTGCAGAATACAAAATCAGTATCCTGGAATCTGTTGAGTTCCTCTACACTAATAACAAACTAGCAGAAAGAGAATGTAAGAAGACTGTCCCATTTACAATAGCATCAAAAAGAATAAAATACCTAGGAATAAATTTAACCAAGGAGGTAAAGACCTGTCCTCTGAAAACTATGAGACATTGATGAAAGAAATGGAAGAAGACAAAAGTGCAAAAACATTCCATGCTCATGGATTAGAAGAACAAATATTATTAAAATGTCCATACTACTCAGAGCAGTCTACAGATTCAGTGCAATTTCTATCAAAATACCAAAAGTATTTTTCACAGAACTAGAACAAATAATCCTAAAATTTGTATGGAACCACAAAAGACCCTGAATTGCCAAAGGAATGTTGAGGAGGAAGAACAAAGCTGGAGGTATCACAATCCCAAATTTCAAGATATAATATGAAGCTGTAGTAATCAGTATGGTACTGACACAAAAATAGACACATATATCAAGGGAACAGAATAGAGAGTCCAGAAAGAAGGCCATATTTTAATACTCAGTTAATCTACAAAGGCAAGAATATACAGTGGGGAAAGACTGTCTCTTTAACATTTGGTGTTGGGAAAACTGGACAGCTACATGTGAAAGAAAGAAACTAACTGGGCCACTTTCTTATACCATACATAAAAATAAATTCAAAATAGATTAAAGACATGAAACCATAAAACTCCTAAAAGAAAACATAGGCCATAGACTCTTGGCCTTAGCAACATTTTTCTGGATATGTTTCCCTAGGTAAGGAAAACAAAAGCAAAAATAAACAATTGGGACTACATCAAACTAAAAAGCTTTTGCACTGTGACAGAAACTGTCAACAAAACGAGAAGGCAACCTACTGAGTGGGAGAAGATTTTTGCAGTATTTGATATATCCAGTAAAGGGTTAATATCCAAAATATATAAAGAACTCCTATAACTCAACACTCCAGGGGAATAAAAAACAAAAAAATGGTCAGAGGACCTGACTAGACATTTTTCCAAATAAGTCTTATGGATGGCCAACAGACATATGAAAAGATGCTCATTATCACTAATTATCAGGGAAATGCAAATCAAAACCACCATGAGATAGCACCTAACAACAGAATTGCTAGTATCAAACAGATAAATAACAAGTTTGGCAAGGATGTGGAGAATAGGAAACCCGCATGCACT
Source organism: Ailurus styani (assembly GCA_002007465.1). Lineage (NCBI taxonomy): Eukaryota > Metazoa > Chordata > Mammalia > Carnivora > Ailuridae > Ailurus > Ailurus styani. Next base: position 1,780,471 of record LNAC01000280.1, read on the forward strand.
AATGGTAGGAATGTAAATCGGTGCAGCCACTATGGAAAACAATATGCAGGGTTCCTCAAAAAATTAAAAATAGGAATACCATATGATCCAGTAATCCATTTTTGGGTATTTACCCAAAGAAAATGGAAATACTCGACCAAAAAGATATATTCATCCCCCTGTTTATTGAAGTTTTACTTGCAGTAGCCAAGATACGGAAACAACCTCAGTGGCCACTGATGAATGAATAAAGAACATGTGGTGTATATACACAGTGGACTATTACTCGGCCATAAAAAGGGGGAATCTTGTCATTCTCAACAACATACCTGTAGGGTATTATGCTAAGTGAACTAAATCTAAGAGAGACAGATACCATGTGATTTCACTTTAATGTGGAATCTAAAAAACAAAACAAATGAACAGACAAACAGAAACAGACTCATAAATACAGGCAACAAACTGATGTTTGCCCGAGGGGATGGGAACTGGGAGATAGGGGGAACAGGTGAAGAGGATTGAGAGTTGCAAACTTCCAGATATAAAATAAATCATGGGGCGCCTGGGTGGCTCAGTGGGTTAAAGCCTCTGCTTTCGGCTCAGGTCATGATCTCAGAGTCCTGGGATCGAGGCCCGCATCGGGCTCTCTGCTCAGCAGGGAGCCTGCTTCCTCCTCTCCCTGTCTCTCTGCCTGCCTCTCTGCCTACTTGTAATCTCTCTCTCTGTGTCAAATAAATAAATAAAATATTTAAAAAAATAAAATAAAATAAATCATGGGGATAAAAAGTACAATATAGGCAGTGTAGTCAGTGATGCCATAGTAACTTTGTATGGTGACAGATGGCAGCTACCCTTACAGTGAGCATTTCATAATATATAGTTGTCAAATCACTATGTTTATACCTAAAACTAATATAATACTGCATGTCAACTATACTTCAAATAAAAATTAAAAAAAAATTTTTTTTTAATGATAAAGCCAAAGTTTGTTGTTTAAAGCAACTAACACATTAGGAAAATGCAGATCAAAACCACAATGAGATATCACTTCACCCATCAGGGTAGCTATTTAAAGAACAAAAAAATTAAAAAAAAAAAACCAGAAAATTGCAAGTGTTGGTAAGAATGTGGAGAAATGGGAACCCTTATGCATTACTGTTAGGAATGTAAAATGGTACAATGGCTATGGAAAACAGTATAATGGTTCCTCAAAAAATGAAACATAATAATCACATGATTTAACAATCCACTTCTGTGTATATACCTAAAAGAAGTGAAAACAGGGACTCAAACAGGTATTTGTATACCCATATTCATAGCAGTGTTATTGATGATCACTACAACATGGAAGCAACTCATATGTCCACCAGTGAATGAATGGATAAGGAAAATGTGGCATATAATGCAATGGAATGTTAATCAGCCTTATAAAAGAACGAGATTCTCACAGATGCTACAAAATGGGTGGTGGGTATAGACATTATAGCAAGTTAAATAACCAGTCACGAAACAAATACTGTATGATTCAATTTATATGAGGTACTTAAAGGAGTCAAATTTATAGATTCACAAAGTAAATGTGAGGATATTATGAAGATACACATATTCTTTCATAGGTACTTTGTAAAGATATTAATTCTTTTATTGATCTTTAGAGGCAGTACGGTTATAACCAAAATTCCAATGAGGTTTTCATACAGCTTCATAAACTTATTCTGAGATGTATACAGAAGAACAAAATGCCGAGAATATTTGTGGCATTTCTGTATGGGTCTTACCCTTCTAGATATATATTGTTTTAATTTTATTTATTTATTTGACACAGAGAGAGAAAGATCACAAGTAAGCAGAGAGGCAGGCAGAGAGAGAGGAGGAAGCAGGCTCCCTGCCGAGCAGGGAGACAGATGCGGGGCTCGATCCCAGGACACCGGGATCATGACCTGAGCCAAAAGCAGAGGCTTTAACCCACTGAGCCACCCAGGTGCCCCTTACCCTTCTAGATACTGATACAAAATCAGAACAATTAAAACAGGGTAGAAAAAATTAAAAGGGAATCCTTTCCTCACACCGTAGACAAAATCAAGTCCATGCAAATTAAGACTTAAACGTGAAAGGCAAAATAAATACAATTTATAGAAAGTAGTTTGGGAGAAACTGTCTTTATGATCTTAGAGAAGGATTTCTTAAAGAAGACCCAGAAAGCACAAACAGTAAAAGATTGATAACCTTAACTGCATTAAAACTAGCAACTCTCATTCTTCAAAAGATACCATTAAGAGAGTAAAATGATAAGCCGTGAGCTGGGAAAAGATTTTTGCAACTTGTATCACTGAAGAGGGACTCGTAGCCGTAAAATACAATGAACTCTCACAGATCAATAAAGGAAACACAAACAACCCAGTAGAAAAATGAGCAAAACCCAAGCACTCATGACATGGAAGAACATTAATAGCCAGTAAATATATTTTAAAGAACATCAACTGCAGTAAGCAGAGAGGCATAAGTTAAGAACACAGTGTAACACAATAGCTTTGTGAATCTGTAGAAGTTGGGCCTTTGCATATCCTGTGACTCCAAAGTTCTCTCTCACTTTCCTTCAAATAAATAAAATCTTAAAAAAAAAAAAAGAAAAGAAAAGAATACACATACAATTCTATTTACCTGAAGTAGAAAACTAACAATGTATCATTCAGGTATATAGATACTAAAACTATAACAAAAAGCATGAGAATTAACCCCAAATTGAGGATAATAGTTACGTTGGTAGAAGGGGTGACAGGGAGGGGAAGGGTGTGTGCTTGAGAAAAGGCCACAGTGAGCTTCGAAAGTACTTCCGGGTGCTGTTCCGTTAGCTAGGTGGCAGGTACACGATTCTGCATGCTGTTTTGAAACTACATATAGGTTGTCTGCATTCGTTCCTGTGGAAACTATGAGAGGCAGCATAGCCTGGTGCTTACCAGCATGGAACTGAGTCAGACGGCCTGAGTTCAAATCCTGGTTCTGCCCCTTTCTAGACCTGTGTTTTTTAACTTCTCAGTGCCTCTGCTTCCTCCTCTGTGAAATGGGGGTTCCGCTAGTACTGACTTCATACATCTCTGTAAAGTGAAGTGCCTACTAATAACTAAGCAGTAATGGGTATTTATTGTCGTTATTCTGTGCTTGATGCTGTTTTTCTATGTTTCATACATTTCACAAAGAAAATATTCCTTTAGGAAAAAAGTGAAGTGAGGCTGTCTCTCTCTTCCTCGACTTGTTTAGATTCTTTTTTTTTTTTTTTAAGATTTTATTTATTTATTTGACAAAGACACAGCGAGAGGGGGAACACAAGCAGGGGGAGTGGGAGAGAGAGAAGCAGATTCCCGCTGCCGAGCAGGGAGCCTGATGCGGGGCTCCATCCCAGGACTTTGGGATCATGACCTGAGTCAAACGCAGATGCTTAAGGACTGAGCCACCCTGAGCCCCTGGATTCTTTTATTTGAACTTAAATGGATTTTTCTCCTGTTGAGCTTTTAGTTTTAATCTGTGTTTTATATCCTGCTTGTTAGCAACATTCTCGCTGGTTTTCTCTACTGCAGTTATTTTTATAAAGCTTTGCAAAGCCAGCTGACAGGTACAAGTGCAAAGGCACCAAACACTTTTTTTTAAAATCTCTCCAGGCTGGCTTGGTTTTGCTTACCAGCCCATCTCTCTCCATGGCAACAAATCTGCCCTCCAGGGAGTGGTAACCTATGGACAGTGTTGTCCCTGGGCAGGTGCACGCCCGGTGAGAGCAGGCTCGGGGGTTCCTCAGAACTGCGGCCTCCAGAGACCAGCCTTTAGAGGGATTTCCGTGGAACAAACAGGGCAGGAAAGAAAAAGGTTTTGTGTCTGCCTTTCAGGGAAGATGGCAAACCAAAGCCTCAGAAAGACTTCTGTATCTAGTAGATGAATGAGTGAAAGGGAAAGTTGTAAGATAAGCACTGTTTTATTGGTAAAAAAGAGAATATCGGGCTGGAGGTGAGAAAAAATTCTGGTTGGGTCTTGAGACCTTAAGGCAGTAAGACCTTACAGGCAGAGGTTTCTTCTTTGCCACATAACTCCCATTCAGATTCATTCATTTGGGAAATATTACTCAGGACATGTTTTATGAGCCAAGGTCTGCTGGGTATTGGAGAAGAAATCTGGGAAGCACACAGACCTGGCTCCTGCCCTGTGGGACTTTAGAGTCTAGAGGGGTTTATGGACACTTAAGGAAGTTTCAGTATAGTGATTAAAGACACCCAAACCTAGAGCAAGGGAAAGCCCAGAAAGCTTCCCGTGGGAAGGGCTGTCTAAACTTAAACCTGGAGAACAAACGACGAGGAGGATGAGCCAGACAGTGCAGGGGCGAGGTGCAGCTGCGGAGGGAGCACAGGGTGCAGTCAAGGAAGGGGGCGGTCAGGGTGGCTGACTGGGCAGAGCGTGGGGTGCTGTCCACACACGAGGTGTGAGAGGTAAGTGGGCCAAGTTGTTGGCCCTGACCTTAGGAACTCATAAGATTTTTTTTTTTAAGAATTTATTTATTTTTTTGGCAGAGAACAAGCAAGAGAGCACAGGCAGAGAAAGGGGGCAGAGAGAGGAGGGGAAGCAGGCCTCCCGCTGAGCCAGGGAGCCCAATGTGGGGCTCCATTCCCAGCACCCTGGGATCATGACCTGAGCCGAAGGCAGATGCTTAGCCGACTGAGCCACCCAGGTGCCTCAGGAACTCACAAGATTAATGAATGTGGAAATTAGTTGTATGAAAAGAAGTCTGTAATAAGGACAGGAAGTATATGTAATTCATTCATTCCATACTCCATAATTAGCAAATCACCTGTGCAATCTGATGGTGAAAATACGAGATGTGGATTGTTTCTCTGCCCCTGTCTGTTCCTTTGTAATTTAAACTATCCTAGGAAATCAGAAAAACTGAATTTATTTCACACTTACAGCTTGGAAGCGATGTAAACTTTTCTCTTTCGTGGGCGACATATTTGGACATATTCTGTGTGTCATTTGGGAGGTGAGCCCCACACTCGTGCCCTGGAAGAGCGTGTCTCTCTCTGTGGCCCATGGAGAACTCAGTCCCAAAAGCTGTAGCAGGGGGTTGTTCCAACTGGGAGCTGTTCTGATCTTCCTGCAATAGAAATATGAGGGAAGGTCATCCTAATAACTTTTAGTCAAAGTGATAATGTCTGTGAGGAGGAAGGGCCCACTTTATAACTGCAGTGGCTCTGCGGGGTCTTCCTTGGCCAGAGGATTCACTTCTTCCCACATGTAGCCCAGGATCAAAAGTTTGCCTATTTAATCATGTTGGAAGGTGGGGGCTGGCTGGTTGGCTGACTTGCTTTCTTTTTTTTCTTCCTCTCTCTTTCTCCCTTCCTCCCTCCCTTTCTTCCTTCCTCTTTCTTTCTTTCCTCCTTTCTTTTTTCCTTTCTGCTCTTTCCTTCCTCCTTTTTCGTTTTTTTCTTTTCTTTTGCTTGGAGTGTGCCCTGAAGTAGAGCAGAGCTGGTAGTTCTGTGAGTCCGTAGTGGGGTTACACGTGGAACCATTCCCAGGAGGTATACCAAGCTAGCACTTGAATCGGCTGATCGGAACTCATGGAGGTTGGGCTACACAGCCTGTAGTTCCCTGTAATACTAGAAAGATGCTCTACTGAGGCCTAAACATCCTGCACAGTTTGGAGAGGGTGCTGGAGAAAGGCCTGGAAGGGGTTTTCTGAGGCCAGCAGGGTATTGACTTATCCCCTCTATCAAGTGGAAGTGGTGTGGTAGATCTCCTGTGAAGAATTTCCTCTATTCAGAATAGAGGCAAGTGTGTAAACATTCAAAGAGGATTTAACATTTTGTCAGAAAGTAATAAATTGTCAGTATGGCTGAGGGAGAAGGGCACGGGCAAAGCCGGAGGGAACTAGAGCCGAAGAACAGTTAACCAAACATGAGGGCACGGTATGCAGTCACATTCCACATGCCGCGGCACAACTTTGCGAGGCTGTGCCAGCCCTTCGTTGCCCGAAACCTGTCTGTGGAAGCCTCCTCTTTGTGATGTGGATCTCCTGACCCTTGGTCCCCCTGCCATGACACTCGAGGGGCTTTTTATGGGCTGTTGAATCGTAAGTACCAATATACCATAAATTCTACAGAGCGATTTCCTAACAAGTAGAAGCCTTCTTGGGGCGCCCAAGTGGCTCAGTCAGTTAAGCGGTTAAGCGTCTGCCTTCGGCGCAGGTCATGATCCCAGGGTCCTGGGATCAAGTCCCGTACCAGGCTCCCTGCTCAGCGGGAAGCCTGCTTCTCCCTCCCTCTCTGCTACTCCCCCTGTGTGTGGAGAGCACTCTCTCTCTCTGTCAAACAAATAAATAAAATCTTTAAAAAAGAGAGAGAAGCCTCCTTGATGGTCACACTTCAGATGGCACTCTTCACATCCACGCTCTCTGAGACTCAGATCTGTGTGCGTTAATGAGGAAAAGATTCCTCCGTGGGAAGTTACTCGAAAAACCACCACCGACACAGACAGGGGGTCACGCAGGCAGCTTTTAAGTGGTAGTTTGTATTTCCTTGATAATGTGAAATTTATTTTGGCAAAAGACAAAAGTTCTTTTTATGAAATCTTTCCGTGAATTAGCTGAACTAATTTCTACCAGCACCACATGTTTTGAAAAACTATGCCTCAAATGCAAAAAGGAAGGGTTCCCCCACCGCCGCCCCCCCATATCAGTTACATGTTTGAAGCACAAATTTGTGAGTGCTTGATCTGCTGTTTGAAGACCAGATAAAATCGGCATTTCTGTTTCTTTTGCAGTGTTTAGCGTACTTAGACCCACGGGAACTTGGAAGTGAGTCTGTGACCCTGCCCATAAGGGCCTCTGAACAGCTTGCTGCCAGGCCCCGCTGTCCTTCCTCAGGGCTGTTTATGTGGCCGCCGGAGCAGAGCTCTGTGGCCACTTAGTTGGAAGATCAGGGCATTCTGAGGGGCTTGCCAGGGAAGACTGTGAAGGAAATGTTCTTTTGCTCCCTCTCATGTTGAAATTCTGCTGTTTGGGAAACAAACGAAAATAAACACGCACCATGTCAGGAACCAGGAGGTTGGTGCCAGGGGCTCAGGGCTGGAGGAGGCCGGGCAGGTGTTCTTGCCCTCTCCGGCATCTCCCGTGGGTGTGGGCAGCTCTCCCTGGGCTGTGGCCTGTACCTGCTGGCACCCCTCATGTACACAATGGGTGTGCCACAGACAGAGCTGTCATTATTCCCGTGCCTCAGGGTACCCCACCCTGGGCCGGGGACAGAAGCTGTCATGAGTGGCTTCGGTGAGTTTAGAGGCAGACGAGGGACCCGCGTGGTTCAGCTCCCAGCAGGGAGCCTGAGAGACGCCTCCTCCTAGGGTGAGTTGCCTGTGTCTGAATCAATAAAGAGCGCTCTCCAAGCCACCCGTTGGCCCCTACCCACCTGGTCACCAGAGATCTAGCCAGCGTTCCACAGCTTGGGAGAGCTTTTCTACTTCTTAAATTTCAGAGGCCTGCTCAGAATGCAGAGATTCCTCCTCCTGTTCCCATCACACTCTATTACTGCCTTGCTTTGGCAGATGGAGGCTGCCTTTTATATGCAAATATTTGGAACCCATTAATCCCCCAGTTCCTGCCACCTACCTCCCCCTTGTAAGACCCTGATCTGCACCATCTAAATGGCAAATAGCAGTTCCCACCCAACTGGAGCTATTACCCTCCTGTAAGGCACGGTTATAGCCTGAGGCCAGAAATGGACATAGTTTTGACACCAGCGCTGATTCAAATGAGGCGTCTGTGAGAAACAAGACTCTCTAAGAGGTGGATGACTGAAGGCAAATCCGCTGGGGAAGAGAAAGACATTTATGTTTCATGAGGAAAATGATAGCTAACGTGTACTGACCTCTGACCAAGTGCCCAGACTGTGCTGAGTGCTCTGTAGAAGGATCTCATTCAGTCCTTGCAGGAGCCTTTGAGGTCTGCCCTGTCATCCTTCCAGATTTATAAGAAAGAAAAGAAGGGCTCCAAGAGGCTCAGGAGTTTTTCCAGAGTGCCCAAGTGGGCCGCGGTAGAACCACGATTGGACCCTAGGCAGCACCCGGAGCCCCTTTGTGCGCTCTGCTGAGGAGGTGAAAGAAAGAAGAACTGCCACAGAAACGGTGGGGACACAGAGACAATTGAGGATTTATAGGTCTCCTTCCTCCCTGTTAGTGCCATTGTGAAAAGAGCTTCTGGCCTTCCCATAGTTCTTCAGGCCTCTTCCTTTCTTTGTTTTCCTCCCTCCCCTGCTGTCCTTCCTCCGCTCCCTCCCGCTCAGAGCCCGAGGAAGCCTCTGAGCCAAGCCCTGTGCCGTGTGCCAAGTTAGCTCCCTCCCTGGCAGCCATTTCTTTCAGCAGAGCTTTGCTGATCAATATTGAAAGTTGCGGCCAGAGAAGAAAAATGTTCTCAAAATACAAAACTTGTCTCCCAGGGAGATTCTTTCTTAGAAGAGAGCGAGTACTTCAGGCCGCTCCAGCAGTTCTCTCATACGGTCTGACCAAGCACTCTGAATAAGGCATCCAGGAATGGCCCTTCCTTCGTCTGCTCCACATCCAGCTTCCAGAATGGCTGGGCTCCTCTGCTCGCCTCACAGCCTCAGCCCAAGTGCAGTGGAATCCACTTTCCTGTCACTGTCTCCAGCTGTGCCATATTCTTCTTTGCTCCTCGCCTGTATATTTTTGTACTCACATTTCATGTTTTAACTCCATCTGTGGCACATGTCTGCCCTTGTGTTCAGTCTCAGTACCAAAATCTGTAGTGCTCTCCCATTTTACTGCCACATTTAGCAATTTCTTTCATAGTCACCAAACCAGGCAGCCCTTGTCAGGTAGAAATTGGAAGAAAACCAAATGGGAGTGGGGACACCGAGTTCTTTCCCTCCAGAGAAAGTCGTTTCCTCTTGTACCAGTTTTGATATAAAGCAACCTTACAAATGGGTTCATGCCTGGGGCAAGTTGGCTCTTGAATATGGATTTTGAAATGACCACCAGCCTGGCTGAATACTGGAGCGGGGGCATAACCTTCTCCCAAGAGCTGGTTTTTGGGGTTGTGTCAAGTTGATCATTTATGAGGAAAGCTCCTGCAAGTGGCCTCATTTTACCTGAATGTTGTTTCCGACTTCATTTCAGTACTGGGTCCCCTGTAGCCTGAAGGAAACGTCAGGGAATTGTTCCTAGAGTTCAGCTGTAGAGTCACTGAATATAGCATCTACTCAGTCCCCTTCGGGTGTCCACACAGGCTGCTTTCACAGAAGGGTTACCACACACACATCAGAGAAGTCTGGCAAAGGGAAATCACGTGGAGAAATCTGAGCTCCTGGCAACAGTGTTGGAAGAAGTGATCCTAGGCATTCTCCCTAAGCTTCCCACTCAGGTCGGGGTGTCCTTCCCTGAAGCACATGGATACATGGATGATGGCAAGAACCTGATGAAACTGAAGTTCTGTGAGGAGGGGATATGGCTGGGTAGACTCACCACATAGGAAGTAGGAAATTAAACCTCACACTACTCCTGTGTTATGAGAATCCTAAACCAAGAAATTACATGTTCTACAGTTGGAAAAACCCATAGTGTTTCCTAGTAAAGGCAAATTTAAAAATCTCTCTATAACCTAGGGCACAGAGTAAGCAACCCCTACTGAAGAGAAACATCTTCAAACCCACTATGAGAAAGAATAACTAGACACAATGGAACCTTTTCTCTAGCTCTCCAAAGAAAACCCAGTAGAAGAGGTTGAAACTTTAAACATGTACAAATAGAACCACAGGCATGAAGAGGCAAATTTGGAAAACAACCAAATGGAAATTCACAATGGGAAAAAGTCTGTCACTAAAATAAAGTTACCATAGTTCACCCTTGAATAACATGAGTTTCAACTGCATGAATCCACTTATATATGGATTTTTTTTACACAGTACTGTAAATGTGTTTTCTTTTACGATTTTTAATAATATTTTCTATATTAGAAAGAATTGTAAGAATACAGTACAATTTTTTTTTTTTTTAGATTTTATTTATTTATTTGACAGAGAGATCACAAGTAGGCAGAGAGGCAGGCAGAGAGAGGAGGAAGCAGGCTCCCCGCCAAGCAGCGAGTCCGATGCGGGCCTCGATCCCAGGATCCTGAGATCATGACCGGAGCCGAAGGCAGAGGCTTTAACCCTCTGAGCCACCCAGGCGCCCTACAATACAATTCTTATTGTAAGAATACAGTATGTATAATAAGTATAACATACCAAACATGTATTAACTGTTTATGTCATCAGTAAGGTGTCTGGGCAACAATAGGCTATTAGTAGTTAAGGTTTCAGATAGTCAGAAGTTATACTTGGATTTTTTACTGTGTGGCAGTTGGTGTCCCTTAACCTCTGTGTTATTGAAGAGTTAACTACTGAATGGATTGAAGAATAAGCCACTAAAACAGGAATTAGTGAATTTACAGAAATCAGAGAGAAAAAAGAAAACGGGAAAGAAGTGGAAATCTGGAAGGCAAAATGGGGACGTTCTAATAGAAAATATTAAAAAAAAATAGAGGGCAAGCAATATTCAAAAAGTTCACAGTTGAAAAATTTTTCATAACCGAAGAAATATCTTCTCATTTGAAGGAGTAAAACAGATTTTCAACCATGATAGATAAAAGGGAATCCTCATTGTTGTCTTGGTGTAACTTCATACCATCGATAACAACAGTAAAAATTTAAAAAGCTACCAATGAGAATATATTTCCTTATTATTATTATTATTATTATTTTATTTGACAGCGAGAGACAGCGAGAGAGGGAACACAGGCAGAAGGAGTGGGAGAGGGAGAAGCAGGCTTCACCCTGAGTAGGGAGCTGATGCGGGCCTTGATCCCAGGACCCTGGGATCATGACCTGAGCCAAAGGCAGATGCTTAAGGACTGAGCCACCCAGGTACCCCAAGATACTTCCTTATAAAGAAATGTCTTCTCAACAAGAAGAGTCACAATAAATGAAATATTATCTCTAAACTGCTGAGGGAAAATAATGGTCAATCCAGAATTCTATATCCAGTAAAGCTATCATGCAAGATTAAAAGCAAAACTGAAAGATTTTTATGGTCCAAAGACTGGGTGAGTTTAATCCCTCACAGATCATTGTTGAAAGAATTTCTACAAATGGACTTCAACAGAAAAAAAAATCAAAACTAGAAGGAAGGAATGGATTTCAAAAAGCACAGAAGTTAGTATGTTAGTTTATTTACATGATTATGGATTGTAAATGATAATAATGACTAATAGAGGCTTAAAAAAAAGATGAAATTCAAACACCTGGCAGTAACATGGTAGATGACAGAAGGCATTCTAAGATCCCTTTATTTGATGAAGGCAGACATAAATACTGATTAGCCTGTGTATTAAAAACTTAAGCATAAGTGCTGAAATGATAGAAATTAACTATCACTTCAAAACCAGTAGAGGGAGGGGAAAAGTGTTAAAGCAGTCAACCTGACAGAAAGCAAGAATGAAGAAAAACATAATCAGAAAACACACAGGAAGTTTTAGATATTTATATGTGTTAGTGATGGCAGAAATAAGCTCAGATGTATCAGTTTTTATAATAAATATAGCTTACATCTTAGTAAGTATGAGATTAGACTTTATTTTAATTAGCCAAGTACCACTAATGAAATACACTTTAAAATACAAAATTTAGAAGTCCTACTCAGTCTCGTGGATTTTCTCATTGAAAAATATCAGGGTGAGGAGGTGGCATTGCCTAAGGGACTGGAGATCGCATTAACTCAGGATGATAGACGGGCAAGTCCCACCTTGGAAATGAATATAAGTGAATATTTATTGACTTCTTCTTAAGTCTTAACTGGGGCCTCCCAAGGAACTTAAGAGGGATCAGAGAGAAGAGCTTGTGTCATGTGTCATGGAAGCCCAGACGCAGGAGAACTGGGGAGTGTGGAGTGGAATGGAAGCGGTCCCCCCCCATCCCCTCCCCCACCCGGCCCAAAAAAGAATTCAGAAAGACAGGAGACATCAGAGACAAAGAAGATGGTCAGTGGTACCTGCTGGAACAAGGTTGAGCTGAACAAGTACTGAGAAGAAGCTTTTAGGTCAAGGTGTAAGAGGCCGGATGAGTGAGATAGTGGCCCTACTGGTAAGAGATTAAGGAGGAAAAAGGGAAGAAAGTGAAGAAGCAAAAATGGATTTCTCTCTCAAGAAGTTCAGCACCTAAGGGAAGACAGAATGGATGGTAAAGAGAAATTCAGGCTCAAGGGAAGTTACCTTGGAATAGGCAATAACCACTTTTAAGAATAAAACCTTAATTATCTAGAGCCCTCGGGGAAATGAGTTTCCTGGGTAACCATCTTTTCTAGGTGACCTAATGCTGCTTTTTAAAATACCACTGCTAATTTTGACCATTTCTTAAATACCCGGAGTCACCAGCAGTTGCAATATCAGGGTGGTCTCTTGCCTTGAACTAAGGGTGACCCGCCTTCGTGACTTCGTTTCACCTCGTTTTGATCTCTCTCCGTTGTTACCCCGTGGCTGCAAACCCGAGGAGGGCCCACAGGGCGATTTGCCTCTCCTAGGCTAGCCACGGAGAGCTGGCTTGAGTTCTTTTCTGTTTTTCGACATCTTGGAGCATCTTTCTTTTACGTCAGCCACGTTTTACCGTAGCTTGCCATCATTTTCTCTGTCCAGCATGCTCTTGAGCTGGGTGAGGGTGACAGGTGAATCTGTTCTTTGTTGACTCAGCCAGGTTTCTTAACTTGAAAGGCTAACGTCTGGACCACTGCGGTCAATCACCTGGACAATCAACATCGCTCCAATATTGTTGGTAGCCTTTCTCAAGGTGGTTCTATCTCAGATATACAATTTAATATAAACCCAAGCGTCGTCTGGGGTGAGCATCTGAGAGACTCTTATGAATATAGTATAAGCTGCAGTATGTGGATTTGGGGACATTTATTTGGCTCTTTAGCCAGAGGCCTCTCTGGACGCCTTTCTGGTTATTTCCTGATCTCAGCAGGGGAACCCTCCAAAAGGGCTAACTGGCCGTATCTTCCCTCAAATGTAACTGAAGATATTTCTGCCTCAAAGCTGGTAATTCTCTCCATACAGATAGAAAAAGAAGGTGTCTCTCCTCCCCACCCACCAGCCACCCTCCAGGAGGAAAAGCATTTATTTTGTATTAACTCGAACAGCCTCTCCTCTGCCACAGGTAGTGTGTCCTGCACTCCTCTCCTCTGCCTGGTCGACTAGGAGACTTGCGTCTCAAGGACTTTATGTCCTGGAATCTTAATCCTGAGATCATTTGCTGCAGACCTTAGTCTTAAATATGGTAATGATGGGCTAGATGCTAGTCTCTTATTTTTATTTGATTGATTGATTGATTGCCAGTCTCCTTTAATATGAGACTCAGTAAATCCATAAAGGGTCTTAAAAGAAGAAATAGAAGAGCCTTCTGGTGTTCTGAATTCCATAAAATCACAGTCCTGAGGGCAAGGCAGAGACATTCCCAAGTAGGGAAAAGCCACTAGTAACATCAGGGTGGTCTGTTACTAAAGGTCTGATGTGAAAGCCTTCCAAGAAGCCTTCCTTCTAGGGTGACATTTATTATCTTGGTGATTTATCTGCGTCTAGCTTTTAGCTTTTCAAGTTCAGAAACTGGTTTAATCAACATACAAAGAACAGAGTCATTGTGAGCTGGGCTCACCCTAACCAAACTTACAAAATTGATCTGGAAACCGAGATGCCAGTTGACATTTATGTGGAGAATTATAAGTGACTGATATTCTTCAAGTACAATGACTGGCTCATTCCTTCCCTGTAGGCAGGCCTGCACAAGGAGCCAGATCATAATCAGGTTATTTGGTGAACGTGAAATCAGAGTTAACAGTGAATCATGTTTAATGGCACAGGCTGAGAGAATAATTCATCCACACTAAATATGGTCTTACCCATGGAATGAAATCTCTTTGAAATCTGTCAGCTAAGACTCTCTCTGCTCTGATCAGTTTTTGGATAGACACCTGCCAAAGTTTTGTCTCATTTTCTTATGCCTCAAAACCAACCCAGGCCCACACCCACCAAAATCCCCTCCCATACTGGTTTTTAGTTATTACTATTTCTCCCTGGCTAATAATGTAGTCATTCTTTTCCCTTAAGTTTAAATCTCTGTGAGCAATCTTATTTTCAAATTCTTGGAAATTGAACGATACCTACACTGATCAAGAGGAGAGTGTGGCATTGATAAGGGTGGGTGTTCTTCCCAACAGCACCTTCACATTTTTACTGTATTCCTATGCTACATGTGCTGTTAATGTTTTTATTTAAATCAACCCCCCCTTTTTTTTTCAACTCACTTTTTAAAAAACAATTTTATTTGGCGCGTGGGTGGCTCTGTTGGTTGAGCGACTGCCTTTAGCTCGGGTCGTGATCCTGGAGTCCCAGAATCGAGTCCCCATCGGGCTCCCTGCTCAGCAGGGAGTCTGCTTCTCCCTCTGACCCTCCCCCATCTCATGCTCGCTCTCTCACTCTCTTACTCTCTCTCTAATAAATAAATAAAATCTTTAAAAAAAATAAAGATAAAAACAATTTTATTTTAAAAGATTGACCATACATGGAAAAATGACTATCCTTTGTCCTAAAAAAGAATGTGGCCCAAAAAGTAAACATTGAAAACAAAAGCTCTTATGTTTCCCAAGTACTCTTGCAGCTAGGCATGGTTTGCCAAGCAAAGCTGTGAGCCTGAGCAGATCCATATTAAAGACAGACTCACACTAAACAAAGACTCTCTCTCCCCTTGACATCACCAAAAACCTCAAAAGACTCAACAGCAGAATAATTTAGGAGGTTATTTAATGTATGTGGTGCCTTGTCCATCTACCACCTAAAAATATAATCTCATGTTAGGCATTCCACAGTTTGGGAAAAGATGCCCTAGACTTTTTTTTTTTCTTTTAAGATTTTATTTATTCATTTGAGACAGATACACAGAGAGAGAGCATGAGCAGGGGGAGACGCAGAGGGAGAGGGAAAAGCAGACTCCCCGCTGAGCCGGGAGCCCAGGACTTGGAGATCATGACCTGAGCCAAAGTCAGACGCTTAACCATCTGAGCCCCCCAGGCCCCCCTGGCCTAGACTTTTTGAGACTTTAGGGGTGTTTGAAAACTGTTTACACAGCTGTAGTGATGCCTCCTTCCCAGCCTCCCTTGACTCCAGATTCTGCCTGATGCCATCCTGCTGGTCTCATTCCTGCTTCTCCCTACACAGGTACACATTGGCAGCTCAGGACCTGGTGATGCGCGCCCGCGGTGTCCTGAAGGACAGAGGATGGCGGATATCTAACGACCGACTGGGCTCAGGAGACGACATTTCTGTATATGTCATTCCTTTAATACATGGGAACAAACTTTCCTGAAAGCGGCCCAGGGCGTTGGGAGGACAGCAGGGGAGAAAGCAGGGTTACCTCTTCGCAGGGCGGGACTGGGAAGTGCCCCCGCAGAGCTCCGGGGGATGGAACCTCTTCCCAGCCCAGGTGGGGAGTTTGCTGCCAAAAGGCCTCTGGCTGTACTTCTGGGGGACCCTTAGCTTTCGTTTCCTCTTCAGTAACAGGTCTGGATACTCAACAAGAGCAAAACATAAAGGCTGCTACCGAGTGTTGTGTTTCTTTTGGTTCCTTTAATAGGCCTCCTAGGTGGCCGTTGCCTGTTTGGGGCACACACATCATATTTATTTGGAGTAGCTGGGCAGCCATTTTCAGGTGTAACTGGCAGAAGACTCAGCCTGTCCAGCTGCCAGCTTCTCTACGGGTTAAAAGTACTGCATTGGAAAGTTGGGGATCATGCCTCAGAAAGCGTTAAGCACCCACCTTCTAGTAAGCCTGAGATTTATTTCAGGGAACACCATCTGTGTGTGCGTGTGTATGTCTCTCTCTCTCTCTCAATTCTTTCATGGTTATGGTGGGGTGAGGCAGGGATTTTTTTCTTCTCGATATTCCTTGAATCTTAATTGTTTCCCTTCCGTAAAACAGGCCTGGGACTTTCCAGCTCCTTGCTGAGGAATTTGTGTGTCAAAGTCCAGCCCAGGCTGTCCCCACACCCGGTAGCCCACACCACCCAGGCAGCCTTCTGGAGCAGCGCCCAGGCTGACAGAGTCCTGTCTTTGTTGTGTAATAGTTTGTTCCTGAGTTGCATTTTTCTTACCAAATCAGTGTGTTTTCATGAAAATATGGGTGTTTCTTTGGACCAGTAGTTCCTCTGTTGTTTTCAAGGGTCTCCCTTTTTGTGGCTCGAGATTTCTCTGAGAATCTAGGTTATCATTTCTGGAATGGTTGGCCCTCCCCACCTGCTGTGCCATGGGGACATACATAAAGCAGTGTTGAAGAGATCAGAACAGGAAGCTCCATGTATCAGTCAGGTCGCCATACCTCCTATGAAGACCATTCCTCCATTTTGGATCCAGGTTCCATGGGCTATGACTGTGCCCAGGGCCACTCCACGTCAGTAAGTATCCATGTACTGTCAAGGAGCAGCAGTGCTGCTCGCCCCCTCATCTTCGGGCAAGGCCCACTCTGAATAGCCATTTGATAAAAGTGAACCTGGATTAGGTTGACTGGTCATTCTCATGCTGTGAGCCCCATTCCTTCCCCTTGGACTCCTGTCCCAGTCACCCAACAGCTGAAGCCCCAGTTCTCACTGCTGCTCCACTTGAGTGTTCCTCATAAGAGCTACAGAAGCAGTGGACACCAAGTCTACCTGTTGCTTCTCTCCCGTGAGGAGTCACAAAATAGATTTTTAGAAATCACCTCTCTTAGGCAGACCACGGTTCTGCATTGGAGG
The DNA here is from genome assembly GCA_002007465.1 of Ailurus styani. NCBI lineage: Eukaryota > Metazoa > Chordata > Mammalia > Carnivora > Ailuridae > Ailurus > Ailurus styani. The sequence goes on from LNAC01000280.1 coordinate 1,797,301, forward strand.
AGGACCCTGTAGAGTGATGTTCAATTACTGAGGCTTCTTCCTGCACACCTCCTGTGGCTTCATCGCCATCTTGAAAGTTTTGTGTAATTTAAACGTTCTTCTCACCCAATAAAGAAAAACGTCATTGATGGGATTCCCAAAACTGCTGGAGAGCCAATTCCAGTTCCCAGGTTTGTTGAGTTGTTGAGTCCCTTCCCCAGAGGTGAGGAGAGGAACCTTTCCTCCAGGATAGTTCATCACCTTCCTGGGGCTGTAGATATTTTATTAGGAAAGGTCTGCCTGGAGCCTCTCTACTCAGGAATGAATTCATTCCACAGTGTGGCAATGACGCCCTGTCTGGTAGGTAAAGTACTATGGGAATTTACCCACCAGCTGTTTGCCAAAATGTTGCCTGGGAAGAACTGGACCACTACCTTGTCAGGGGTCATCTTCATCTGACTGCTTCCCTCCTCCTCTAGGAGATCTGAGTGACCCCATAAGGCTCTGTGGGGACAGGTCTGTGGCAAACCGTTTGCTTCTCTGGCAGAATAAGATGCTATGAGACAACGTGCAGGCATCTCCCAGCAGTGTGATCCACCTTCTGTTCCTGCCCTGACTCAAGGTCACGTGCAAATGGAACACAAGGACGTTTTTTGGTGGAGGACTCTGAACTCCCTTCTTTGGAAAGCTATTCTCATAAGCAGTCACCTCTTCCCCATGTTCCCATTGCCTTTCTGTTTTCTCTCCTGGGCTTCTGCGTTGGTCCTACCTTGAGCTTTTCTACTTTTATTTGAGCCGCTAGAGTCTGACTTTGGGCATAGATGTCATGATAGTCTTCTACTCAGTTCACTAATTCATGTACTGCCAAGAAACGTCTCAGGAAAAATTCTGGAACCCCCTTTTTCAACTTTCGTAAAGTCTTGAGCATTTAGTCCTGCCGATTTTAGTTAGAAAGGTATCCAGGAATTCTTTTCATAAGCCTCCTTGGCGGCAAGATCTTAGTAAAAAGCTGAAGCCCTGTTTCTGTTCGGGGGATGAGAGGAGAATTACAAACGAGGTGGATAAATCATAGGTGGAGAAAGTGATTCGTTACTGCCCATAGCGGATCTAGCCAGCACTGATATTGCTCTGTGAATTGAGCTTACTCTGTTCGGCTTTATTTTTCACCCCGGCCCCATGCCATCCCATCCCAGAGCAGTAACTGCGTCTCCATAACGGGGTCGGCCCTAGGAGCATTGCTGGAGAGGTCAAGAGGCAACACACTCAGAATTCTGAAGAACATATTGATATGTGGTTCGGAAATCTCGTGGATCTGACTTATAGCCAAATCTGCTTGTCCTAATAGCCTCAGAGGAAGTCTTGTTTAATAAAAAGCTTTCGATTTCCTAGTCAAGTCTTTATGGTTGTCTTGGGGTGTGTGCGGCCAGTTCCTCTAATGAAAGCCTCTTTCGGTTCTAAATCTCTTTGTTGGGCTGGACCCTGCTCTTTGGAATACTTGGGGACGGTCTTTTCCTTAAAGAGGGCAAACTCACACTCCGTCCACCCCCTGCAGCATTGGGCCCGGCGACAGCCAGAACTTTGTTCTCGTGACTCCTGCAGTGAGGGCAGCGCCAGCCGTCATGGATGGAGGCTCTGTTCCGTGGCGGTTCTGCTTACCTGCCATTCTTGGCGCGGGAGGGGAGAGGTGAAATCAGGCTAGGCCAAGTACTCGCTTGTGGACTAGGACAAAACCACAAAAAAGTGGCAACTTCAGTTCCTTTCCACAGCTTGGGGGAATTTAGGGTGTTTGATCTTTTAATTCCTAGCAGCTTACCGCTGTGGGGCTGTGCGAAGTCAGCTGTGCTCACCTTTTTCTTACTCCTAAGTATTTGTTTACTTTTCGAGAACAACGACGGCCGTAGGTGGATATTGGTGGGCAGGGAGGAGAGTCTTGGGACCCAGATTTGGCCTCAGATCTTGGCCATGCAGGCAAGACTTTTGTTTTGCCAAGAGCGCTAGCGTGCACACGTGGAAAAAGACTCCCCCATCTTGAAAATTCTGGTTCTCCTCTAGACTGCACCTCCTTCCTCGTCTGCCAACCCAGCTTTTTTCCAACACGGCCAAGAGTGGTTTTCCACCACAGTTTGCGGCTCTGACCTTTCCTTAAGTGACCCAGCAGCACCACTGTTCTCAGAGGGAATATGTTAAACTTTTATGAGGTTCTATTTTCAGTAAATTACTGCTTCTGGGACACTTGGAGAAAGCAGTGAGGAGTCACTGTCTATGCAGAGAACAACCAGGCTGACCCTAAAATTTACCAGATCTAAGAAAATAGGAAAACACTATCTGGCCCCAGGACAGGGTCTGCCATGAGAAACTTGGATTTGTGAGGACTGTACGGTTGCAGAGAAGTGTGAGTCTGCACACCGTACATGGTTCACCGTGTGGAGCCGACTCTGGGTGGGTGCAGCTGACGAGGCTAATGAGTGAGTATTCTTCAAGGGACACCAGTGAGCAGCCTTCTTGTCTCTTAGGCGCCCACCGTGGCAGCTCCTTGTCAGATCTGAGTGCGGGTCTGCACGCGACTGCTCTTTCTAATCCATGATGTTACCTGTAAATAGCTTTCATCTTTCCTCTGCATCTTAGATGAAGTCTTGTTCACGTAGCAACCAGGTAGACAGTGACCAAATGAGGCTATAAACGTGATGTTTTCTACTGCGACGTACTTGAAGGAGAACCTTGTGCCCCCCACCCCACTCTCCCGATCTTCCACAGTATTTTGTGTTGGTGAGTCCTGAGGTGATTTTCTTGTTTCTGTTCGCTTCCATTTTCTCTGTTTCTTCTGGAGACCCAGGGAGGCCCACAGTGGAGATCATTCGTAAGGAATGCATCACGGTCTGGGTTTCTGAAAATTGTAGATGTACAGGGAATGACAGGAATCTGCCTGAAAATGGTGTCAGGACCGTGTACCTTTATGCTTTGTGATTGTGAAACCTTGACTTTTGTAACCCCCCAAAATGAAAACTGTTTAGTAAAGGGGATCTATTTTGTGTGTTTTGAAACTTAGGTGCGATGTTCCCTGGAAAAAGCTAAAGAAATGTATATGCTCAGTGACATTTTAAAATAAAATATTATATATATGTATATAGGACACCTTTAGAAAAATGTTTGTGTGGTTTCTTTTAATTCGCTCTGAAGTTTCTTCATATCAGGTAATGGAATGACGGGCGTGTCATGGCCTCACGGGGAATTACAAACTGTGAACAGACTCGAAAGACAATCAAAAGGGAAGGGATGCCGACTCTATAAACCTTCACAAGAATAGCAGTAGAGGCTATCCGTTTCAGCAGTGCATCTAGAAGAAACATCCTGGATATTACTACCAAGAATTGCTCCCAAGAGGTATTCTTCTTTTTCTTTTTATTGAGGTATAATTGATACACAATATTACCTTAGCTTCCAGTATACAATGTAGTAATTTGATACGTGAATATACTGCAAAGTGATCATCACAGAAATTCTGGTTAACCTGTATCACATTCCTATTAACAAAAATCTTTCTTGTGGTAACTTTTACTCAGAAACTCAAATATGCGATAAAGTATTATTAATTATAGTCAACATGCTGTACATTATATCCACATGACTTATTTTATAACTGCAAGGTTGTACCCTCAGTCACCCATTTCTCCCACCCCTCTCCCCTGCCTCTCCCAACCAGCAGTGTATTCTCTGTGCCTGTGAATGTTTTTCGTTTTTATTTTTTAGGTTCCACATATAAATGAGATTATATGGTATTTACCTTATTTCACTTATCATAATGTCCTTAAGGTCCATCCACATTGTCACAAATGGCAAGATTTCATTATTTTGATGACTGAATAATATTCTGTGTGTATTTTCCTTTTCCATTTATTCATTTACGGAGACTTAAGTTTTTCCCTATCTTCGATATTGTAAATAATGTTGCAGTTATCGCGGGGGTGCATATGCCTTTTCGAGTTAGTGTTTTCATTTTCTTTGGATAGATACCCGGAAGTGGAATGGCTGGATCATACGGTAGCAGTATTTTTAATTTTTTGATGAATCTCCATTGTGTTTTCCATAGTGGCTGTGGCAATTTACAGCCCCACCAACAGCGCACAGGGTCTCCCTTTGACCACATCCTTGCCAACACTTGTCATTTCTTATCTTTTTTATAAGAACCATTCTAACAACAACAACAACAAAGAACCATTCTAACAAGTGTCAGGTGATACCTTATGGTTTTGATTTACATTTCCGTGGTGATGAATGATGTTGGATACCTTTTCATGTGTCTGTTGGCCATCTGGAAGTCTTCTTTGGAAAAATGACTATTTAGATCTTCTGCCCATTTTTTTTTTAATTGGGTTGCCTTGTTGTTTTTTTTATTGAATTGTATGAGTTCTTTATATATTATGGATATTAACCTCTTTACCAGATACATGATTTGAAATATTTTCTCCCATTCAGTAGGTTGCTTTTTCATTTTGTTGATGGTTTCCTTTGCCGTACAGAAGCTTTTTAGTTTGATGTACTCACACTTGTTTATTTTTGCTATCTGTCGATGCCTTTGCTTTTGGTGTCAAAAAAAAAAAAAATCATCACCAAGACCCATGTCAAGGAGTTTACTGCTTATGTTTTCTTTTAAGGGTTTTATGGTTTCAGATTACATTCAAGTCTTTAATCCATTTTGGTTAATATTTATGTATGGTGTAAATAGAGGTTCAGTTTCATTCTTTTGCATATGCTGTCCAGTTTTCCCAATACCATTGACTGAAGAGATTGTTCTTTCCCCATTGTATATCCTTGGCTCCTTTGTCATGAATTAATTGGCCACATATATGTGGGTTTGTTTCTAGACTCTCTATTCTAACCCATTAATCTATGTGTCTGTCTTTATGTAAATACCATACTGTTTTGATTACTGTAGCTTTGTAACATAGTTTGAAATCAGGGAGCATGATGCCTCCAGCTTTGTTCTTTGTCAACATTGCTTTGGATGTTTGGGGTCTTTTGTGGTTCATACGAATTTTAGGATTGTTTGTTCTATTTCTATGAAAAATGCCATTAGAATTTTGATAGGAATTGCACTGGATCTCTAGAATGCTTTAGATAGTGTGAACATTTTAACAATACTGATTCTTCCAATCCATGAACACGGTATACCTTTCCATTTCTTTGTGTCATACTCACTTTCTTTCATCAGTATCTTATAATTTTCAGCATACAGTCTTTTACTCCTTGGTTAAATTTATTGCTAGGAATCATTTTTTATGTAATTATAAATGGGATAGTTTTCTTAATTGCTCTTTCTGATTGTTATTAGTGTGTAGAAATGCAAAGGATTTCTGTATATCACTTTTATATCACTTTTATATCCTGCAACTTTATGGAATTCATTTANTTTTCTTAATTGCTCTTTCTGATAGTTTGTTATTAGTGTGTAGAAATGCAAAGGATTTCTGTATATCACTTTTATATCACTTTTATATCCTGCAACTTTATGGAATTCATTTATTAGCTCTGGCAGTTTTGGTGGGGACTCTTTGGGGGGATTTTTTTTTTATATTATCATATCATGTTATCTGCAAATAGTGACCATTTTACCTTTTCCTTTATGATTTGAATGCCTTTTACTTCTTTTTCTTGCCTAATTGCTCTGGCTAGGTCTTCCAATATTATGCTGAGTAAAAAAATGACAAGAATATGCATCATTTTCTTATTCCTGGTCTTAGAAGAAAAGATTCCAGCTTTTTACCACTCAGTATATTATCTGTGGGCTTGTCATATATGGCCTTTATTGTGTTAAGGTACATTACCTCTATAACCTCTTTGTTGAGAGTTTTTATCATAAATGGATGTTGAATTTTGCCAAATGCTTTTTCTGCATCTGCTGAGATGATCATATGTTTACCCTTTATTTTGTTAATATGATGTACCACATGGTTTGATTGCAAAAATTAAACTGTCCTTGTACTCCTGGAATAAATCCTACATGAAGATCCTTTTAACGTATTGCTGAATTTGGTTTGCTAATTTTTTTTGAGGATTCTTTACATCTATGTTTATCAAGGATATTGGCTTGTAATTTTCTTGTATCTTTATCTGGTTTTGGTATCAGGTAATGCTAGCCTCATAAAATTAATTTGGAAGTATTCTGTCCTCTTCTGTTTTGTGGAAGCGTTTGAGAAGGATTGATATTAATTCTTACTTGAATCTTGGGCAGAATTCATTCATGAGAGCCATCTGGTCCTGAACTTTTTGTTTGTTTGGAGATTTTTGATTACTGATTGAATCTCCTTACTAGTAATCAGCCTGTTCAGATTTCCTATTTCTTCATGATTCAGTCTCACAAGGTTGTATGTTTCTAGGAACTCATTCACTTCTTCTAGGTTGTCCAGTTTGTTGGCATATAATTGTTTGTAGTAGTCTCTTATGATCCTTTGCATTTCTGTGGTATCAGTCATAATGCCTCCTCTTTTGTTTCCAGTTGTAGTTTTTATGAGTCCTGGTCATTATTTCTCAGTGAGTGTACTACTGGTCTGTCAATTTTGTTTATCTTTTCAAAGAACTAGCTCTTGGTTTCATTGATCTTTTCTATTGTCCTTTTGGTCCCTATTTTACTTATTTCCACTTTGATCTTTGTTATTTCCTTCCTTCTACTGACTTCGAACTTTGTTCAGTTTCTGATTCCTCAAGTTGTACAGTTGAGATTTTTCTTGTTTCTTGAAGTAGGCATTTATTGCTATGAACCTCCCTCTTGAACTGCTTTTGCTGTATCTGATAGGTTTTGGTATGTTGTATTTCCATTTTCTTTTGTCTTAAGGTATTTTTTTATTTTCTCTTTGATTTCTTCATTGACCCATTGATTGTTAACTAGCATGTTGTTTAATCTGTACATATTTGTGAATTTTCCAGTTTTCTTCTTATAAGCAATTTCTAGTTTCATATCATTGTAGTCAGAAAATATAGTTGACATGATTTCAGTCTTAAATTTGTTAAGACTTGTTTTGTGGCCTAACATACGATGTATCCTGGATAATGTTCCATGTGCTCTTGAGAAGAACTGTATATTCTGTTGCTTTTGAATGCAGTGTTCTGTATGAATATCTCTTTAAGTCCATCTGATCTAACCTGTCACTTAAGGCTGATGTTTCCTTATTGATTTTCTTTCTGGATTATCTACCCATTGGTGTAAGTGGCGTACTAAAGTCTTTTATTATTATTGTATTGCTGTCTATTTCTCCCTTTCAGTCTCTCAGTATTTGCTTTTTTTAGGTGCTCCTATGTTGGATGTATAGGCATTTACAAATGTTATATCCTCTTGTTGACTGATCCCTTCATCCCAAGAGGTATTTTTGAGAGGGCTAGTGATTATATACTTGCTGAAGACTATAAAAGTCAAGACTCTCCTTAGTCACTTAAGCATTTTTAAGTACATACAAAGTGTTAGTAAAATGTTCCATCTTATAAAAAAAAGTTAACAGATGGGACAAGACAGCAAAGAATGCTAATTCTGCTTAGTTCTAGAGTCCAGGAAGTTAAAAGTAATCTAGAAAATAACACAGTGTTAAAAATAACTTAAGTATTGATTTACAAAAGAAAGCTAAAAGTAGGCTATAGCTTATCTGAAGCTTAGTTTGGAAGAGCAGACTAGTTAGAAAACACTCATATTAGAATAGTTTTATTATAAAACCTCCTCAGTCTTGTACCCTAATGGGTATGATGCCTCCTCCTCCTCACTTAATAGTAGAAAGTCATTATGACTCAATCCCAAGACTAGATGCCTGAAGGTTAAGACATTTCTTCTCTGTGGAAGATGGAGAAGTCTTCTAGCATTTTCTCAAGAGCAGTGTTTGGCTTATCAGATTAGCTCTTGAAAGTCGTGGTAGGTTGTCTCCAAAGATGGCTGCCAACAATGCCTCCTACATCTGTTCACAAGTGCTCCTTTTCCCATCATGAGGTAGCATTTGTTTCCCTACCCCTTGAATCTGGTCTGGCTGGTGACTTGCTTTGATTAATAGAATGCAGAAGTGACATTCTGAGAATTCCAAATTTAGGTCTCTAGGGGCCTTATAGCACCTGCTTTCACTCTTGGAAGCCAGCCACACTGCAAATGTCAGACTACATTACAGAGTGATGAGAGGCCACCAGGGAGATAACCAAAATGCCCAGACGTTGGAAGTGAGGCCATCTTTCATCCCCAAATCCCTCTTGAGTCACTCCAGGTGATACCATAAGAGAGAGGCCCAGCCAGCTCTCAGCTGCTCAGACCATTCCAGCCGAGGCCACAGACATCACAGAGCAGAGAGAAGCCATCCACACTGAGCCCTGCCTGAATTCCTGACCTGCAGAAACAATGAGCAAATAAAATGGTTTTATTTTAAGCCACTTAAGATTGGATGCTTAATATACAGCAATAGATAACTGAAACAAGGTATAGAGAACCTGGCTGTGAGGAATTTGGGGTAAATTAAACAAAGAAAAGGGCATTGAGAAAAATACATTTGTAACTTGGGAAATAATCCTCCATATGGAACCTGGTAGAGTGACTGAAATGAGGGAAACCAACTTCCAGCAATAATGTGGAGATTCTGATGACTGTCCTGGGGTCCCAGCAAGAGTTCTCCTCTGCATCTATGTTTCTGCTTCTTTGTGCAGCTTACAGTGATCATTACTAAGCCAGGAAAATGAGGATAGCTTCCCCTACAAGCGGGAAAGAAAGGGCTTAAACCCCTCACTCAATGATAGGACCATGCCATGACGCACCATTTGTGACCTTTGGGAGAGTCAAGTGCTTCTTTCTCTCCTCCGACTGTTGCTTGAGAGTGATAAGTTATATCAGAGGGAAAACGCAAGACAATTTTTAAATTGTATGTGCATATGTATTTTTTTTAATTCCCACCATTTAAAAATCCCCATGTACAAAATACTTCAAAGTTCCCATCCCCTTCAATTTTCAGGCCAAAGAGTGCATTATATATCCTAGCAATTAGTCTGCCTTTTTAATTGCTTTTTCTATCATTACAGCCCTGAAAAGACTGCTGCTCTCAGTATATCTCTACATTTTTAGTGTCTTGTCTTTCACTTCTGAAGAGATTTTTCCAGCCAGCTAACCTCTTTTGCTTTATTGATTCCACTTAAGCTGCCTGCAAGAGACTCAGAGTGTGAGTGAGCACGAGGTGGGGGCAGGGAGCTCTCTGATTGCCTGCCAGGCACTAGATCGGATCATTTGCTGGCCCAGGGGGACAGGGAAGGCGCTTTGCAAGGTCTGAATGCAGCCCTGGAGGGTAGCACTTCTCTAAAAGGGGAATATAAATCTGCACTTTGTCTTTTACCATTTATTTAAAATTTTAATTTACAAATAGAGTCACCAAAAAAGGTAAATGTAGATGAGCTCATTCAGAAGGCACAGTTGTGAGGTGGGAGTGGGGTAGGGGAATGTTTGACAGGAGGATGACAGAAAGGTGAAGTCATGGTAGCAAAATGTCCCAAACCATTTCACACCCTTTAAGCACTACTAGTGGGGCGCCTGGGTGGCTCAGTTGGTTAAGTGTTTGCCTTCGACTCAGGTCATGATCCCAGCATCCTGGGATCGAGCCCCACATCAGGCTCCTTGCTCAGCGGGGAGCCTGCTTCTCCCTCTTCCTCTACTGTTCCCACTGCTTGTGCTCTCTCTCTCTCTGTCAAATAAATAAATAAAATCTTAATAAAAAAAAACACTACTAGTTTATGTCAGTAACCAGACAATCTCTGATTTAAACAAAGGAATCGTGGAACCTGAAAATAGTAGTCTTAGCAGTTCTGAATTTGAGGTTATTTCCCTGCTGAGTTGGATCAGTGAGACCAAAAGTTGTGGGTGAGATTCTGGAAAACTATGAAATCCCTATTTTCATTGTCCTAGGTAAAAAAAAAAAAAGTTCCAACTCACGGAAGTCCTAATATAAATCAGGGGACATCTGGCCAATCTACCAAATGCACAGTAGAATTTGAAAATTAACAGTGTGGTTGAGCTCATACTTTCAAAAAAGATAAGTGCTATCATTATTAGTGTCATGTGTCTTAAAATACAATTCAAATAGACTCAGTTATTTATAGATGATGTTACAATGTATATCTGGGGATTGCTTCAAACATTGAGTCAGAGGAGTTGATGGGCACTCAGAATGAGACGAGATTGACCATGTTGAAGAAAATTATGCAAACTTGGAAATAAAAGGATGATTGCATGCCTTTCCATGGTCTTTCCTAGAATATCATCTACCAGGCCCACCCAAGAATTATTTAGTTCTTACGTTAGGGTTCAGGAAACTTTTTCTGTAAACGCCCAGATAATAAATATTTTAGACTTCATGGGCCATTTGGACTCTGTCACAACTACTCAACTCTGCTTTGTTGCATGAGAGTAGCCACAGACTGAACTAGGTTCTGGGCTAAATTGGTAAAAACGCAAACTTTATATCTTGATCAGAAGAATTAACTCATGAAAATACAGTCTGATCTTCTCTGGTGTGAAATGAATGAAAAAGTCACATATATTAATGAACACTAATGGACAAATCATTAAGAAAAAACAGGTAGATCAATAATCATTTATCTCATTTAGTTACAAACAGCATAATTTAAAAATGCTCCAGCTGTTTACTGCTAAGACAGTTTTATATTCAGCTTTTAGCCACGATGGTGGGGGGAAAGCATCAGGATTGTGATACTGCAGTTCTTCAGTACTAAGACACCATCAATTATATAATCTGCCACCAAGTCAAGGCAGTTAGACACTTGTTTTTATTTTTAAGGAAGAAGCTAACCTATGATTTACCATACTTTAGCATGAAATAAAAATAAAACACCGTCTTTGTATTGTATTCTTACTATTTATTAGGCCCTGTGCCAGGTACTTCAGATCTGATTTCTTTTATGCCCCTCTCAGGTAAATTTTATCACATTTTACAGACAAGGAAATAATCGAGAATATACTTTATGTGATTTCAATCCTTTAAAATTTACTGAGGTTTTATGACCTAATATAAACAGGATTCCCCCCCATCCAAAAATGCAGCGTTCCTGTGAAACCTTTTGTGAGCTGAAATGGCGTAAAGTGAAGAAGCAATTACCGTTAATTTATAAAAAATTTTGAGCCTTCCCAGACCTCTTTTAGGCTTTTCTGATACTTTATGACACATCTCACTAATGGATGCACAAAATAAATCAAGCTGAAGAACAGATGCTCACAGGCACAGTTCAGAGCTTTGGCAGCTTGATGTTGAGATGCTGAGTGTAGTTCCAGGGGAAGGAGCTCGGCAGGGCTACTCTCCTTGCTCAGAGTGTGCACTTTCCCTCTTGATGCAACACCCATGCTGAACACTGATGTCACCTTTTCTTTGTAAAAGGGAAAATCTTTTCTCTTCGCATTTTGTTCAGTTAGCAAAAAACAGGAGGCCTTTCACAATGGAGGTCCTTCATAAAAATGAAATGGCTTAAAACGTTGGAAAAGCAGGGGATCCCTGTAGTCTTTCCTGGAGAATGTTCCAGGTGTACATGAGAAGAATGTATGTTCGGCTGCTGTTGGGTGTGTTTTTTAGCTGTCTATTAGATCTCGTTAGTTTATCCATTGTTCAAGGTTTCTGTTTCATTGTTGATCTTCTGCCTAGTTCTTTCCATTCTTAAAAGTGGGCTATTAAAGTCTCCAACTATTACTGTTGAATTGTCTGCTTCCTTCTTTAATTTTGTAAGTTTTTGCTTTGTGTGTTCTGGGGTTCTGTTGTTAGGTACATAAATTTTATAATTATCTTTTCCAGTTGGATTGACCCTTTTATCATTGTAAAATGTCCTCCTTTGTCTCTGGTAACTATTTTATTTTTTTAAAGATGTATTTATTTGAGAGAGAGAGTGAATGAGCAGGGGGAGGAGGTAGAGGGAGAGAGAGAATCTCCAACAAACTCCCCACTGAGCATGGAGCCCCACGTAGGGCTCAAACTCACAACCGTGAGATCATGACCTGAGCCGAAATCAAGAGTCAGATGCTTAACTGACTGAGCCACCCAGGCACCTCTCTGGTAACAATTTTAAAGTATATTTTGTTTTATATTTGTATAGCTGTTCTCTTATCTGGTTACTTCTTGCATGGTACATCTTTTTCCATCCTTGTGAGCCTATTTGTATCTTCAAATCTAAAGAATGTCTATTACAGAGAAAATGTACTTATACCATGTTTATTGTTTTTAATTTTTAAAGAGATATTTATTTGAGAGAGGAACAGAGGGAGCATGAGCAGGGAGGGAGCAGAAAGAAAGAGAGAGGGACAGGCAGGCTCCCCACTGAGCAGGGAGCCCAATGTGGGGCTTGATCCCAGGACCCCGAGATCATGACCTGAGCTGAAGGCAGATGCTTAACCTACTGAGCCACCCAGGTGCGCCATTTAACACCATGTTTATAAATTCACTGGGGTACTCTCTGCCTTTTGATTGGAATGTTTAATCCATATACATTTAATGTAATTGCCAATAAGGTAGGATTTATGTCTACCATTTCATTATTTTTCTATGTGTCTTTTGTCTTTTTTGTTCCTCTATTCTTTCATTATTGCCTTTTGCATTAAATAATTTTGAGTACATCATTTTAATTCCTTTGTTATTTCTCACCTATATTTTTAAAGTTGTTTTCTTAGTGGTTTTCCTAAAGGTTACCATTAAGATCTTAAAGCAATCTAGTTTAGATTAATACCAGATTAATTGCAATAGTATACAAAAACATTGCCCTTATATAGAAGAGGTGTAAATAAAAAGACATTTATACTGTCTTTTATAATTATTATTTATTTATTTGTTGACAGAGACACGGACAGTGAGAGAGGGAACACCAGCAGGGGGAGTGGGAGAGGGAGAAGCAGGCTTCCCGCTGAGCAGGGAACCCAATGCGGGGCTCGACCCCAGGACCCTATTATGACCTGAGCCAAAGGCAGAGGCTTAACCACTGAGCCACTCAGGTGCCCCACATATATTTATTTTTATTCATGTTCTTCATTCATGTGAATTGAAGTTACTTTCTGGTATCCTTATATTTCCGTCCAAAGGATTCTCTTTAGTATTTCATATAAAGCAGGTGTGTTTATGACAAATTTTCTGTTTATCTGGAAATGTCTTAATTTTTCTCTTTTACTTTTTGAAGAACAGTTTTGCTGGCTATCAAGTTCTTGGCTAATAGGGTTCTTAGGGGGTTTTTTGTTTTTGTTTGTTTCCTTTTGGCACTTTAAACATGTCATCCTACTACCTGGCCTGCATGGTTTCTGTTGGAACATTATACTTGCTGACAGTCCCTTGTGATGAGTTACCTTTCTCCTGCTGCTTTCGAGAAGATGACTATGTTGTCTACCTGGGATCTCTTCGAGTTTATCTTACTCGGAGTTCACTGAACTTCTTGGATATGTAGGTTAGTGTTTTTCATCAAACTTGGAGCACACATTCAGTGCTCTCGAAAGTAATGGACAAGTCTACCTTAGCCTTTACTTCTTGCTTTTGCAGGGCCTTCTGGTCAGCCAGAGATAGAGGTGGCCTAGTCAGATCTCCTGGCCATGTGCACTCACCTGCATGTGTGCAAGGACTTCAGGGTCTCCGGTAAAAAGCTGGAGCTTTTCAGTGCCCTCTATGGAGAGCTCATTCACTAGTTTTAACTTTTTCAGTTAAAACTTTGGGTCAGTTTTTTGTTAGCCTCCGCTGGTATAGCTGCCTTACACAGCTAAGGTATTAAACAGTTGCTACTGATTGTCTTTAACTAATGTAGTGGGGATAGAACCGTTCGCAGAGAACTAGTCAAGACAAGCCCGGAGAATGGGGTCTTTCCAGGGAACTGCCAGGCAGGTCAAGTTGTAGCAATGCTCTGGGGCTGCGGCTTTTTGGGGAGCTGCAAACCCACATGCTCCCTTCATTGGCTGGTAGTCTTTTGGGTCTCACAGCTACTCTGGTTGTGAGGCTGTTGGTGTTCGGGGCTGCCACATATCTGGAGTGAGGGTAAGGAAACTGGTTAAGTTTAAAATGCCACAAAGTTCCCTGCTCTTACTGCGATTCAGCTGTTTTTCTTGAATAAACACTCACTGGGTTGTTGCAATCCTTTAGTTAGTTTCCAGAGTTTTGAAAAAGATGATTTTAACAGTTTTTACCAGTTTTCTCGTTAGTACCTTGTGATTGTGTAGCAGAGTGAATTTCAAAAGTCCTTATCCTACTATTCCAGAAGCATCTCTGCAGGTGAAGAAAGAAAAGTTCAGGTAGGTTAAGTAGTTGCCGAAGGACACAAAAGCCAAGGAGCGCCGAAGCCAGGATTTTAAATCCAGTATTTATATTCTGTATTCCCATCACCTCTCGCTGTAACAGTTTCTAGAACTTCTCATTAGATAAGCAGTAGTTGCAAAACCTCCATCGTGTACGCATTTAGATGGCATTTTTAACAAAGCCCTTTCACATCAGATCTCCATTCCTGACCTTTGCACTGAGCCATCATGCCATGTTGTCTGCAGACCCACCAACATCATTTTCTATAAACTGTGTTTCTGTCACAGGCATTTCATTTCCCTCTCACTCTGGCTTTGACTCTTACTCGCCTGGAGCTCTGTGCCAGCGTCTCCTTCGCACTTGCTGTAAAGGTTTCTCTTGGTGGGCGCCTGGGTGGCTCAGTGGGTTAAAGCCTCTGCCTTCGGCTCAGGTCATGATCTCAGGGTCCTGGGATCGAGGCCCGCATCGGGCTCTCTGCTCAGCAGGGAGCCTGCTTCCTCCTGTCTCTGCCTGCCTCTCTGCCTACTTGTGATCTCTCTCCCTCTGTGGGGAAAAAAAAAAAAAAAAAGGTTTCTCTTGGCGAGGGTTCTTTTCGGGATGAAAGAGAGTACAGGCTCAGACAGAAGGCCCTTACCCGGGCAGAAAGAATGGCGTGCTACCCCACTGGTATTAGCCACCATACCGAACGTTCCATGAAGTTCTCCACACATGCCAGTTAATAGCCGAAGAAGAACAGACCCCTAGCGTCTGGAACAACAGAACAAAATTACGTTCAAATTCTTCTTGAACTAGAAGTGTGCTTAAAACAGATCCTACATTCTTGAGCACTGACCTGTAATAAAAGTAATGGTAAAAGGTAAATCTTTTACCAGGGGGCCCAACTGCACTATTACAAAACCTGCAGTGTCGGGACGGAGAGCCATTTGCCGCAGTGGTGTCAATATTACAGCTCTTGACATCTCTCTTTATGGGCTCGGCTGACCCGAAATAAGACCGTTTCACATACTAACAGGGGCACTTTTTGATGATCTACTTGACCTTTGCCTCTGGGCTCAGCAATAAGAACAGTGATAAAATGACATTTTTTTCACAGAACAAAACCCAAAGAATTCAAGTGTTAAGGGATCCTAAATCCAACCATGCAGTGGCCTTCAGCATTGAATTCGTTAATACCGATCTCCTTATTTGCTGTTTATCTGAAATTCAGATTTAGATGGGTCTCTTATGTCTGGAAACCTGACACAGAACAAACCTGAAAATTGGAAAGGGGCAAAAATAAAGCTCTTTCAGCAGAGAAATTTCACTGCTTGGTAGGTTCTTATGTCAAAAAACCAAGATCTCCTGGGACATAACAGAAAGAAAAGTTGTGCTTGGTCAAAGCCATCTGCAGGGAGGGTTTCCAAGTCGGGGAGGAGGAGCGAGGGCCACAGGAATGTTCCAGGCAGGCTTCCTTCGTGCCTTTATTAGTTTGCTAGGGCTGCCATAAGAAACCACCTCAGACCGGGTGACTTCAACAGCAGAATTTTACTTTCTTAAAGTTCTGGAGACCAGAAGTCCAAGATCAATGTGTTGGCAGATGTGGTTTCTCCTGGGGCCTTTCTCCTCGGTTTGCTTGGCTTGGCCCCCTCCCTGCATCCTCACACAGTCTTTTGTCTGTGTTCACACATCCCTCGTGTTTCCTTGTGTGTCGAAATTTCCTCTTATAAGGACACCAATCATATTGGGTTGGGCCCCACCCATAGGACCTCATTGTACCTTCATTACCTCTTCAAAGGGTCTACCTCCAAACAGTCACATTCTGAGGTACTACAGGTTAGGTCGTCAACAAATTATGGGAGTCACAGCTCACCCCCATGATATTGCTCCTCGCTGGACTGCAGTCCTGGTGGGCTGTGGGGGGGGGTATGGTGGGTTAATTATTATTATTGCTTTGATCTCTTCACTCTCCCCAGTGCCACCCTAGCCCCAAAGAGTGACTATGTCCTGGGCTACCAGGAAAGAGAAGGGGGCATTTCTGAGGGAAGTGATAGAAATGAGAGTCAGGAGGGCAGAAGAGGAACCCACTCTTTTCTGGGAAGAACAGAGGTAAGTGGGAAGAGTGATGTCATCAGATAGGAGAAAGAGGAAGAAGGGAGAACATGTTAAACCAAGAGGGACCATAGGCAGGAAGAAAGGAGTAAGGTGCTAATCCAGTCCTCCAGCGGCCGAGGACACTAGGAAAGGAACGGGTGGGGGACACCAGGGAACCAAATCAGAATTGGGAAGGGGAGGGGAGGGCAGGGCAGGGCAGGAGGGGAAACTGTTCCCCAGCAAAACGTCCTCCCTTGTCCTTTGTCCCTTTTAGGGGAAAAACAAAAACAAACAAAAAAACTGCCTGGAATGACCTCAAGTCCTCTTTCCAGGCCTGAGACGGCCCAGTCTTCATGTTAGGGGTGTTCCTGAGCTTGGTCGGCCTTCAAGAACACGGCCGACTGCGTCCAGGCCCCGAGCTGGGTCTCACGGCCCCGGGCATGAATATGCATGGCGCCGAGCCCCAGATGTGCAGAGGCTGCTGGAGGGTTTT
Organism: Ailurus styani; assembly: GCA_002007465.1. Taxonomy (NCBI): domain Eukaryota; kingdom Metazoa; phylum Chordata; class Mammalia; order Carnivora; family Ailuridae; genus Ailurus; species Ailurus styani. The sequence goes on from LNAC01000280.1 coordinate 1,814,110, forward strand.
CAGGACCCGGAGGCTCACACGCACACACGCAGGCCTGCCCGGGCTTTAGGTTCTGCCAACCGAAACAACTGTCGGCAAGTCTCCCCCTCCCGAGTCCTTACTGCGGAGCCCACCCCCGCCGTTGGGGGTGGGGGGAAGGCAACTACAGCGGGCAGGGGAGGCAGGAGAGGCTTGGCCTTGGCTGGAGAGGAGCTGGAGGAGGTCAAAGCACACGGCTCTTGCTGCACGTTTACCGAGAGCGCGGGCGAGGGGGGGTCCAGCCAGAGACACCGGGCTCTCGCAGGGTGGTCAGAAGGCCCCGGCTCTGCTTCCCGGGCGCCTTTGTCCCCGCGCGCACCGCGCTCTGGGGCGGCCGCCGCT
>LNAC01000280.1:1814803-1839554 GCA_002007465.1 Ailurus styani
GGCAGGGACGCGCCGCCAGGCCCCCTAATTTATGGTCATTGGTGTAATAGCTTGAACGTGATTTATCTGACCGCAGAGGAGATGGCAAGCGCCTGGAGAATGATTGGTCATGCAGGCTTTGTGCATTTCTGATTGGCCTTATTAATTTCGAGCAGAGCCGGGGAGCAGCCTCTTGCCAGAGTCAGGGAAGTCAGCTTGGCAACAGCCCCTCTGTGGAGCCGGTTTGGGGCTGGGCTGGCAAAGGCTTGGCTTTGGTCAAAACGGAAGGAATCATGTATTGTTTAAAAAATCTGGGAGTCAGACAGAATGTGCGAGCATACTGATTAAACCAGATTTCTTTTGAAAGCACTTTAGATCACTTGATTTGACCGATTCCTCCCGTTTCTGTTTGTACAGACATCAGTGCCTTGGGGGTGCGAAGGAGAACAGGAACAATGATTTGTTTTTATTTTTAATGTTTGAGTATTGGGGTGGGGGTGGAATGCTTAGAATGCTTATGGCTTGGAAGGGAGGGAATTTTTGGGAATCATGGGGCAAATAAGTAACAGAACATTCTTCTAAAAATGTTATATTTCACAATCGTTTGTGTGGGGAAAAGTACTTCTTGCCATTTGAGTTCTCTTCAGACATCGTAACTAGGATTTATGAGAGAGATAAATTACTGGATAAGCACCCCCATACACCACACTTCACAAGGTCATTACTCTGGGTTACGGTAGAAACTGTCATTTAAATGTCACCACTGAGTGATGCAACTTAGTCCCATGAATAAAAGGGACTAAATAAGAATACTGGAGGACTTAGAATATTTAGTGGAAAATACTTTCCTATGAATGAATTACAAATTCAGTAGGGGTGGGTAGGCGACTGCAATGTATACACACTCATTGATTATATTTATTTGTGTGTGTAAGACTCAAATGCAGACACAGCACTAGGCAACCTCCAAATACAATCCTTAACACGCTGTCCTCAGGGGGACCGGAACAAAGCCAGAGAACGAGCGAGAAAACGTGATTGCTTGGGGTGGGGGGGCAGGATGGTGTCACACAGGCAGTGGGGCACCATCATTTCTTTTATTTATAGCTCTAACCAGAAAAATAGACTGGGAGCAGCTGAGTACCAATTTATTTTGCTGCCTGAACTGATGAGTGGTTGCCTTAAATGTCATTGAGTTGGAAGGTTGTGCATTTCAGTCACTGCCAGGTTACAGGAAGCTTTGAAGCAGGTCTAGCAGGTGACCAGTAATTGTCCTGCCACCTCTGGAGGTGGGCGAGGGCAGCCCGGCGAAGGGACACTGGCTCGGTGGGGAACGAGGGGGGCCTGTCACCTCTGACTAGTCTCATCAAATGCTGCTTGAGTAGAAACAAAGGTAGCCCGTTTAGTCCTACTCTAAGAGCAAAATGAAGTGGAAGGTAAGGGTTACCTCCCAGAACAAGCACACGTAATTTGGGGATAAGGAGCAGGGACCCGTTTGAGCCACAAGCCACGCCATGTGCACGTGACCCACAGGTCCTGCGTCCAGCTCCGTAAATGAGTAATGCTCACAGGACGTCAGTACCATGAGAGAGGTAGGAAGGGAGCGCCACGGAGACTCTACAAGTCAGGCAAGCTCTGCCACGCATGTTGACCACTGCACCGGGTCATGAAGGACGAGGAGGAGGAGCTGGTCAAGGAGAGAGGGTAGAGGTGCCAGCCACGGGTGGATGCCCGCGCATGCAGGAGAGGAAGCAAAGAGCAGTCCCGTTTGGTGCCGGTGAAGAACCCCAGATGTAGGAGTTCAAGCTGCGTCTCAGCTCTCTGTGAGGTTTACAGGGTGCCAGAAATTTCACTCTCTGGTACAGATTAGCAGTCAGGTGTCTCCTCTGATTTTCTAAAGAACATGATGGGAAAATGTATGTGCTCCTGTAAGCACATCTAGCCATAATGACTGCAGCGGGCCAAAATCACAGAAGAGAACTCAACTCTGACATCCTAGTATAATTGTTTTGAGCTAAAAATAACCCTACTCCACTAACATGATACGTGACACAGAAACCAGGACTCAGTGCCACCTTCCCGGCCGAAGTCTGGTGGTGGCCTCCAGGGACAGCGGAGCCAGCAGCCCAGCAGCGGCGGCCCTACATCTGCACCATGGTCTGGTTCTGCCCCTCGGCCTCTCCCTGCTGGGCGGCTCTCAGGACACCGCAGGAAACTCATCTGTCATCCCAACAAGAATCGGCTTTGTTGGTTTGCTTTCATTTGCTCCCTGGGAAGCTCACTCCCAGGCCACGCAGGAGATGCTTCTTTCTTCAGCCCCCCCCCCATCTCTCCTCCTCTCTGTGACCCGCACATTGTCAGGTATCAGAATTATGACTGTAGAACTGACTGCTGCCCTCAGCTACAGAAAAAGAAGAAAAATGCCTCTTTTGTCTTGACTTCAGTCAGCCTCACGGGCTGCGTCTCGTAGCAGCTCTAGTCCTTTCTACAAAGACATAGCGGTACTAATCTCAACCTTGAGAATACACGTTCCCTGAGTGGAGGGCGTCATCTAGGACGAAATTCTCGCCCATCACAAACAGCATTTCCAAGACCTCTAGTCTCCCATTTCCTCCCTTGCCTAAACGTGCCTCCTTCCTCTTGCAGCTGTATGGTTCAAAACCTCTCAAAAAGCTCTTGAATCCAAATCACAGAGAGGCTTCCGCGGAGGAAGCCCAGTGCCTGGGTATCGAGGTCAGAAGCCCGTCTAGCCCAGGGGCTTGCCGGTGGGTCCTGTGCTCGGGAGGAGCAGTTCTGGAGGACTCGCACAGGCCTGGGGCTTTTATTTGTTCATTTTGCAAACATTACAGAAACCCGCTCATTTATCTTAGGGGATGCAGAAATGAATATGAAGCCTCCGCCCCGGGGCAAGGGCAGCAGACAGGGACAGGTGCGCCGCTCCCGTGCGACAGCCCTGACAGGGAGGTGTGAGGAGAGCGCTGTGGGAAATCAGAGGGAGCACGACTAAGAGTCTGCAAGGATCGGGGAATGTTTCCCACGGATGCTGAGCACTGCTCTGGGTCATGAAGGATGAAGAGGAATTGATCAAGGGGAGAAGGGGCTGGAAGGTGGTGCTGGCCCGTGGGCAGAAAACAAAGCCTCCGGGAAAAGAGAAAAGCAGGACACGTAGAGAGAAGGGGTGGAAAGGAGTCTGTGGGGTCGATCAGTGTGTTATTCCCCAAGGAACACAAGGGCACGACAGACTGGAGTGAGAAGGGGAGCTAGGAATTGCCTCTGTTGTGCTGTACCCAAGCCTCGCCCTCCCAGGCTCACCGGCCCCGAGCAAGCAAACACCGGGACCTACGGCACCGTCTCACCAACAGATTCCGAAGCTCCGGGAAGTGAGGGACTTGCAATGGTCACAGTGTGCTAAGAGAATATGACAGATAGAGGAGGGGGAAAGAGACCCAGGCACTTGAAGAGTTTGGAGGAAAATGCACTGAAATGATATGAGCTATAACCTATTATCTGTAAGTGATCGGATTATGAATGATTTTAACTTCTTTTTACTCATCTCAATTTTCTATTGTATATGAGCTTACGTATAAACTATTTACTGGGCTAACTGAGTGATCTTTAATACAACTGGATTCTAATAAAAAAGGTTCCTACAGTTTAGTTACCTTCAGGATAATGGCACCTAACCCACAGGTAGAAAGGTGAGGGCAAAAAACTAGGACTAGCTCATCCAGTGGACAGAGAGAATGTGGGGTCTGTCTCATTCACACATGTGGAAATAGTGTTGCCACCACCACCCCCCGCCCAGAAGCAGAGACAAACCTATAGCCATCTTAGTGTCCCCTGTCTGTGGCACAGTATCTGGCACAGGCAGGTGCATATTTAATGAAGTTTGTTGAATGAAAGAACCCTAGGCTTTTGACCTTCAAACAGACCTCTTTCCACTCCAACCATGATGCTCCTAATTCAGCATACATCAGAATTACCTGGAAGGCACAGAATGCTGCTCCCATACCCCAGAACTTCTAATTTAACAGGTCTGGGGTAGGCTCAAGAGTCTGCATTTCTAACAGATTGCCAGATAATGCCCATCTGCTCATGGGGGGCCGCACTCCGAGCTCCACTGCACTACCACCTGGGGTCTTCAGGTGGGAGGAGCCTGAGGGCTACCCGCCGCCACCCTCACTTCTCATAACCACGCCTTCAGAGGATGCCCAAAGGATGCCACGAGAAAGAGTCAAAGCTAAAATAGTTGGCAGAGGGCCAAAATGGCCAAGAATGCTTTAAATTCAGCTCAATAGCTTACTAATTACATTTCTGTGCAGTACTAAGACTTGAAAGGATTACAGAAGACATCTCCACTGCTCGCTATCTTCAAAGATCACAGAGTTTGGTCATGGAGGAAATACTATATATGTTAGATAACAAAATATGTGGTATCAGTAAGCTCTGGGGGAATTAAAGAAGGGAGAGATCAAGGTCAACTAGACTAGCAACCAGCAAGGCGAAGCTTTACAGAAAATCTAGGTTTGGGACCTCAAAGGGCAGTATTGAGGTTATTTATTGCTATATAACCAACCACCCCAAAACACAGTGGCTTGAAACTACTCCTGTCTCTCGGTTCTGTAGGCTGACTGTACCCAGCGAGGTAGTCTGCTTGGGGCCTCTCTTCTTGTTAGTCAGACTGCATTCCCCTGGAGGCGAGACTGGGCTGGCTGTCTGAGACGCTTCTTCACTCTCACGTCTGGTGCCTTGGCCCTGCGCCATGTGGCTTCTCTCTCAGAAGAGTTCCCTGGACTTCCTAAGAGCAGTTCAGAGCTCCAGGACACAGGCTGTGGACACTGCCAGTCCTCTTCACCAGTCAGTCCCAAACTGGCCCAGTCTCACCTCCCCCACATTCTACTGGTGAAATGCGTCACAGGTCAGCCCTGATTCTAGGGGGCAGGGAAACCAACTCCATCTGCAGCAGGGCCGAGGTACGTGTGCTGGGAAGGGAAGAAGGCAGTGACAGCGGCTGTTTGGTGGAGACAAGTTACGACAGATAGGCAAGCAAACGACTCACGGCACGAAGATGTGACAACAAGGGCGCCTGGGTGGCTCAGTGCGTTAAGCCTCTGCCTTCGGCTCAGGTCATGATCCCAGAGTCCTAGGATCGAGTCCCAAATCGGGCTCTCTGCTCAGCAGAAAGCCTGCTTCCTCCTCTCTCTGCCTGCCTCTCTGCCTACTTGTGATCTCTCTCTGTCAAATAAATAAATAAAATCTTTTTTAAAAAAGAAAAGGAAAAAATAAAAGAAGATGTGAGAACCAAACGAGGGCCAAGAGGAGATCTGAAAGCTTGTCTCTCGGGGAAACCAGAGTTTGGGCCTGACCTGAGGAACCATGGGGAACTGCTAAGTCCCTTTGAAAGACTCAGTGCCACCCAATATGTAAAGTCATCTAACACAATGTGTAAAAGGACGAAAGGTGGTTGAGAGGATGCAGGCATTTTCCAGCGTGCCCGGGAGATCACATCACAGGCCGCAGGTGGAAGGTTCTTTCCTCGGGCCCTGCAAGCACCTCCCGGACTCCAAAGGAAGGACTTACTGTGTTTTTCAGAGGCACACAGAGTCACGGACTCACCTTTAGGGGAGGGATTTTGATGGTGTTTTTCCTGTCTAAATTAGATAAGCTCATGTCTTCAGGACAACACCTGCAGCAAATTGCTGGGACACTGTGCCAAGAGAGGGGCAACTGCTTATCCTAATCCCAGAGAGATCCTTCTCCACTGGAGAGCAGGTGCCGCCGCTGGCCGCGCACCACCGCTCCCCGTCCGGGGGCACGGCCAGATCTACAGTGGGGGCTCAGGGAGTACTGGACCAGCTTCAAACGTACATCGAATCTCGTACAGATCGCATGTGATGATGGGACTTGGTACACGGGGAGCACGTCACTCTGCCAAGAGCTCCAGTGTGCAGGGAACTACTGAGAGAGATGGAGAGGCTTCCACCATATCGCCATGAGCGCGGGATTGGTGGTGGTTTTGACATCACAAGTAGGCATGGGAGATGATGAGTTAACATTACCAGAGAATAAAGAAATAATACCCTTCTGCTTTTTAACTTTTTCTCTGCTATTTGAGAACATTCTCTTAAACTGGCAACAGGATCACTTTCCTAATGACAAAAGCCCAGGTTTTTTTTTAAAGATGGATTTATTTATTTAGAGAGAGAGCCGGTGAACGCAGGGAGAGGGGCAGGGGGAGAGAGAAACTCAAGCAGACTCCCTGCTGAGCGCAGAGCCTGATGTGGGGCTCAACCCTACAACCCCAAGAACACAACCTGAGCCGAAACCAAGAGTCAGATGCTTAACCGACTGCACCACCCAGGTGCCCCACCCAAAGCCCTCTTTTAAAATGGTGGGGTGTATAAACAATTTCAGGAGCTTTGAACAGTAAATCCTCTGTCCATGTGAGAGAAAAAGAGAGAAGTTACGACAGATTATATGGGTGTATTAAGCATTGGAAAGAGACTTTAGACTCTCGTGTAGCTCCCATTCATGAACGCCATCCTTGCGCTGGGACTTTGCCGGGCACTATAGGTATATTATCTGTGATCCTGAGAAAGACTTTTCGGGGCAGGAATTACAAACAAGGAAACTGAGGATAAATGTGACCTAAGGTCACAAGCTATTAAATGGCAGACAGAGGAAATAACCCCTTGCTCCGTGTTGCCCAGAGTAACTCCCTGCTCGATCACCTACGTGGCAGCAGCAGACATATGTAGAAGTACCGCCGCCGAGGCCCGGAGGTCCCCAGGGCTTGTCCAGGCCTCCATCACCAATGAGCTCCCGCACCGGCATGGACTCCCCGTTTCCTGCTTCCAGACCTGCCCAGGGTCCCATGACGAGTCAGCGTGATATGACTGTGAGTCTCCCCCTTGCTTCTCGTGCCACTTCAGTTCTCCCCAGAGATGGCTAGAACTTACTTAAGAAGAAATGAAGAAACTGAGCAAAGAAGAAAAAAAGACAAAAGTGAGAGCCAACGTGTGTGTGTAGCAAGGGAGCAGCTGTGTGTTGTAGGACACTTGAAGTCACATGTACTGTTTACCATAGAAAGACCAGGGAGAATTGCTCCAACAACTTGGGAGCCCTGATTTTACATTGCTCACCAAGTCCCCATTATTCTGCATCCTCAAGGGAGAGAATGTATCTTTGAACTCAAATTCAATACTGACCAAAGCAAACAACTAAAAACATTAATTAAAAACAAAGCCAAAACCAACAATAGCCTAAATATTAGAGAACATTTCTTCTGTGAGTTAAATTCACTTACTAATAAATTCATTCTTAAGGTTCGATTATTTCTTTTTTTCTTAAGGCTTTGGAAGCTTTTAGTTTACAGAAAGAGGTTATTGTTGATGGAATCCAGCTTTCCTGAGCACTCAATATTATTTTAAAATCTAAGAATGCCGACACCCTGCAGTAAAAGACATGGTCTAACAGTATGCAAAAACCTTCCCTGAGAAGCAGCAGGTCTGCTCCAGCCCAGGCCCCGTGCAGTGTGCAGCGCCAAATCCTGGCAGGAACCAGTCCTTTGGAGTAAGGGTCTCTGGTTTATATTATCCCCAAAGATGCTAGTACATTGCAAGAGTCACAGAGTGATACTCAATAATACTGGTTAAGTAAAGAAATGTGTATTCAGGTATATGTCTTCACTGACTCACAGAATTGTACGAGCATATGTATTTTCCAAGGCAAAACAATTAAGGTAAAACTGCCCTCCGCTTTTCCAGTACCCCTTCCTTCAAAAATCCTCTTTTCTTTGGGTTTTCTTCTTGAACATTGTCATTGACATTAATTTTAATTAGATTAGAATCCTATACACAACGCTGGGGAAAAGGAGACAAGAGACACACCTGACCTTGAACTCCAGAGCTTCCCAGATGGTCCATAACATGAAAAGGAACCAGTGTCTACACTGGTTAGTATCACAGCCCTCAAAATGGCAACTCTCCATTAAAAGGAACATGAATGTCATGACTTGAGTGTCAACTTAAGGGTTCTTACCCAAAATAGTCAGGGGGCCCACAAAAGAGTCTGAAATCTTCTAGTTATTCCACAGGGTAAACATTGAAAGTTGCGGGCGCCTGGGCGGCTCAGTGGGTTAAATAAAGCCTCTGCTTTCGACTCAGGTCATGATCTCAAGGTCCTGGGATTGAGCCCCGCATCGGGCTCTCTGCTCCGCAGGGAGCCTGCTTCCCCCTCTCTCTCTGCCTGCCTCTCTGCCTCCTTCTGATCTCTCTCCCTCTGTGAAATAAATAAAATCTTTAAAAAAAAAAAACAAAACATTGAAAGTTGCTATTACAATCATACAAGTAAAATTTATGGGTTAACACTTTAGCATCATTCCTCATACTATCTATCTGGGTACTTTGGAAGTTTCTGAAAAATTCAGATAGGCAAGTTCAGGGTCTGGATTATAGGAAAAGACCAGAAAATGTCTAGAGCATATGGAGAGCCTCGGGGACTGGTAGGGGAGGCTGTAGGGGTAGGAAGCCCTAGTGAATGAGAAGTCAGCCTAAGGGAGCCGGATTCCATGAATAAAAATAACTTCCTTGTGAGGAAAAAAGAATGAGAGAGGAACTAACATTCACCAAAAAAATTATTACGTGCTAGATAGGCCCTGTGTTAGGTACTTAGAATATACTAACATCAGATCTCAGAGGAAGGAGGATTTTTGTGCTTAATTGACAGCCATTCTAGTTACATTATATTTTTGTTGTCTTACTATATGATTTAAAGTTACGAAAGAAAGAGGGAGAGAGAAAAGAAAATCAATAAGAAAATTATTTTTTCTAGAGGAAAAGTACCATTCCTCTAGGTCTGAAAACCTGGGAATCAGAGAAACAAACTATCTGTCCACACACAATAAATATGGTGGGGTGGGCACAGGATAACCACTAAACACTCACAAACAGGGAGAAAACAGAAGGCATGTAGAAAATCCAACATGACACAGTCCGCCAGTCGCATAAGCAGGGTTCTCTTCTGCCTACAGGAATTCTCCTCAGCTCCTGGCATCATCCTCTGGGTTCTTAGTTCCGCTGAGTTATCTTTCCCATTCCAAAAAATATAGCCCATGTTTTAAGTTTAGTAGTTTCATGAGCCTACTTTCTACCTATGAAAGTTCCAGGATCTAAAAGCTTCTTTTCATGTTGAAGCCACTTCTCTTCCTAGTCCAAGCTAGTAGTATTTCTACGAGTATAATTTTCTTAAAAGCTTTGCAAGTTTCCTATGAATCTTACTGATTTTATTGGGGTTTACTTCATGAGACAAAAGCCACGTCAACAAATCTTGTCTACCTTAGGCTCCCTGAAAAGCACCTGACCATCACTGTCTTTTATTAGAATTCCTATTGTTTAATGGAAAGGATCCTTAAGCTTTGATTTTGGCAAGGATTCAAAGGCACCACCCTAAATCTTTCTAGAGTCTGGATTTTACAGTCAAATCCTTGGCCTCATCTTTACCCTGAGAAGTTTTTGTGATGGGCCATGAATCTGACTTTCTCCCCAGGGCCTTTTTTCACTTCGTGCATATTCTGTTGAGAGACACTGTTTTTATTTTCTAACCCATTAAGTCCTGCCTCCTTTATATTTCCTCTAAATTTTGCATGAAAACAGTAATTTCTTCTGTAGTACACGATAGTCTGTATTTTAAAACAGACAGCTACAAGAAATCAGGTGACACTTTCAACCTCTAGACTGAAACCTCTTCAGGCCAATCCATCAGTTCATTAGGTAGACTTTCTACTTCTCCATTATCACAGGCAACAGTTTATTAACAGTGGCTTTCTTTCAGCTTTAATAGTTTTCCCCTCACTTTCCTGTAAGCTCTACTGACAACCTCAAGAGCCATCAGACTTCTGCTACTAATCTCTTCAAGGTCCTTCCCACTTATGCCTGCAGCTCAGTTCCAAAGCCATGGCCATGTGTTTTAGATTGTGTTAGAGTCATGCTCTATTTCCGGATCCCAAAATCATTTCTAGTCACCCACTGCAATGGAACAAATCACCGCAAAACTTGGGCTTAAATCAACAACAAACATTTTATCATCTCTTCTGGTTCTGGGACCTGAGGGGGCTTAGCTGGATGGTTCTTGCCTGGGGTGTGTCCAGGAGCTTGGAGCCAGATGAAGCCAGTGCTGGAATCATCTGAAGGTTTGCTCAGTCATATGTACAGCTCCTGGTTGGGGAAGACTTCAGTAGCCGGAGGCAAGAACCCGGAGCTCCTCGGACATCTCCCTCTATCTCCCTGTGCTCTCCCACGGTCTCTTCGGCATGGACGTTTCAGGATAGCTGCCCCTACTTGGCAGCTTAGAGCTTCAACACATACGTGTTGTGAGAGAGAGGGGGGAGAAAGGAAGGCAGAATTTTTATCTTTTACGATCCTGTCTCAGAAACCAGTGTCATTTCTGTCACAGCCTATTTGCTGAGGCAGTTACAAAAGCCACCTGGGTTCAAGGGGACAGGGCACAGACTTTTTTTTCTTTACCTAATATAGTGTGTGATATGTTTTAATTGCAGTATAGTTAACATCCAGTGTTACATTAGTTTCAGGTGCACGACATAGTGATATGGCAGCTCTGTACATTACTCAGTGTTCATCACGGTAAGTGTGTGCAAACCCATCCCCTATCTCCCCCACCCCCACCGACCTCCCCTCTGGTGGCCATCCGTTTATTCCCTATAGTTGAACATAGGCTATTTTTTTAACAAGGGGCAAATAATTTGCAGATTTATTTTGTTTCTTAAAGATTTAGAGAGGAGAGGGAGATCTCCAGCAGACTCCCTCCTGAGCAGAGTCCCACACAAGGGCTCCAGCTTACAGCCTTGAGTTCACGACCCCAGCCAAAACTGAGTTAGACACTTAACCGACTGAGCCACCCAGGTGCCCCTTGCAGATGTGTTTTTAAACTACCACAGCTGGAAAAAGGACAGAAAGGAAGGCAGACTTATGTGCCCCCAAATAGCTGGTAGTCACAGTCACAAATCTGAGTGATAATGGTCAAAAGCAGGTCAGGGATCATATACATTCAAATGTATTAAATTATTCCAACTTCATATTCTCCACGAAAGACCTTTATCTTTCTCCACTTACAGAGAGAGAGAGAGAGAGAGAACACTGAATGTTCTCTCAGGAAATCTAAGTTCTAAATAGTTCAGCAAACTATGGCCTGCAGGCCACGTCTGGCCTGTGGCCTTTCCCTACAGCCCTGTGGCCATATGCCCCACAAGCCAAGAATGATTTTACTTTTTTAAATGATTTAAGAATGATTTTAAAGTAATCGGTACACCCAGTGTAGGGCTCAAACTCACAATCCCATGATCAAGAGTCATGTGCTCCACCAACTGACCCAGCCGGGTGCCCCTGACTTTACATTTTTAGAGAGGGAAAAAGAAGGAGAAGCAGTAGCATATGCAAAGCGATACGATATGGGACCAGCAAAACGTAAAAATGTACTGCCTGGCCCTTTACAGAAACATTTGTTGATTACTGTTTTAAAACACTTTCAACCGTGTCTTCAGATGATTACCATACACAGAACAACAAACATACCTATAGGATGCTTTTAATATGTAGATTTTCCATATTTCCCCATGAAACAGAATAGATATAACACAGGACCTTCTTCTATCAGTTATCCCTTTTCTAGTATCTATTCAATGTAGAATCTCTGTATTTCCTCTCATTTTTCCTCAATCCACCTACCAATGTCCTTATAATAAACAACCCTTCCCCTCCGCTCCCCTCAAGTTTTGTGATTGCAATTTTCTTTTCCCCTTGTGCAACTTCCCTCTTCAAAAGGCACAGGTGTTTCTTATTCTTAAATAATAGTCGAAAAGGCAACCTACTGAATGGGAGAAAATATCTGAAAATCATTTATCTGATAAGGGATTAATATCCAAAATATATAAAGAACTCATACAACTCAATAGCAAAAAAAAAATGCAATTTAAAAATGAGCAAAGAGGGGCACGTGGGTGGCTCAGTCAGCTGAGCGACCAGCTCTTGATTTCTGCCCAGGTCATGATCTCAGGGTCATGAGATCAAGCCCTGTGCTGGGCTCCACACTCAGCGGGGAATCTGCTTAAGATTTTCTCTCTCTCTCCCCCTCTGCCTCCTCTCCTGCTCTAAAATAAATAAATTTTAAAAAATCTTTTTTAAAAATGGGCCAAGGGTCCAAATAGGCAATTTTCCAAGTAAGACATACAGATGGACATGAAAAGATGGTCAACATCACTAATCATCAGCGAACTGCAAGTCAAAATCACAGTGAGATACTACCTCCCAGCAGTCAGAATGGCCAGTATCAAAGAGATAAGAAATAACAAGCTGAGAATACAAAACTTCACATTGCTGAGAATGTGAAGAAAAGAGAAGCCTCAGGCACAGCTGGTAAGAATGTAAGTTAGTGCAGCCACTGTGAAAACAGTATGGAAGTTCCTCAAAAAATCAAATATGGAACTACCACATGATCCAGCAGTTCCACTCTGGGTATTTATCTGAAGAAAACAAACATTAACTCAAAAAGACATGCACCCCCATGTTTGCTGCAGCATTGTTTACAGTAGCCAAGACATGGAAACAATTTAAATGTCCATGGACAGATGAACGCAGAAAGATGTGCTGTGTGTGTTACATGTACATCTATACAGTGGAATACTATTCAGCTATAAAGAATAATGAAATCTTGCCACTTGTGACAACATGGATGGAACTTGTGGGCATTATAAATAAAATAAGTCAGAAAAAGACACATACCATATGATTTCATTTACATGTGGAATCTATCAATTATTTTTAAGATGAATTCATAGATACAGAGAACAGATTGGTGGTTGCCAGAGACAGGCAGTGGGGAATGGGTAAAATGGGTGAAGGGGGTCAAAAGGTACAGACTTCCAGTTATAATGGAAGTCCTAGGAATGTAATGGTGAACATAGTTAATAATACTGCATTGCATATTTGAAACTTGCTAAACCATAAATCACACACACACAATTTAACTGTGTAGGGTAACAAATGTTAAGTAGCACATTGTGGAGGTGATTCTGCAATACTCTGTATATAGATCACTGCGTTAGACCCCTGAAACTCAAGTAATGTTATGTGTCAGTTATATTTAAAGAGAAAGGAAAAGGAAAGGAGAAAGGAAAGGAAAGGAGAAAGGAAAGGGAAGGGAAGGAAAGGGGAAAGGAAAGGAGGGCCTGGGTGGCTCAGTGGGTTAAAGCCTCTGCCTTCAGCTCAGGTCATGATCCCAGCGTCCTGGGATCGAGGCCCGCATCGGCCTCCCTGCTCAGTGGGGAGTCTGCTTCTTCCTCTCTCTGCCTACTTGTGGTCTCCCTCTCTCTGTCAAATAAATAAATAAAATCTTAAAAAAAAAAAAAAGGTTAGGAAAGGAAAGAAGTCAAGTCAAAGCTCCTCACTCTTGCAGCTCACTCAGGATGTAGCCCACTCCCTATTTCCAGCCTCTTCATTTTCACCCCCATCCACACCCCCGGCCCAGTTCCTATATAACATCTATGTTCGACTAGGTGGTCCTTGAAGTCCATGCCCTTTTGTGTAAATTTTTTCATGCTGTTCTTACATCCAGAAATGCCCATTCCTTCATGTTTATCATCTTGAGAACATGCTTATCCTTGTCTCTGGTGCCGAGCCCCAATCCTGACCCTGACGGAGACCAAGGGCTCAGCGCTCTGCGGCTCCATGGCCCGCTGCTGCATGTGGATCCATACAGCACTTGTTCTCTTCTGCTTTTTAGTTATACACATGTCTGTTTACTCAAACAGAAAAGTTCCTTGAGGCCAAGAGGTACTTCTTATTCATCTGGATATCTAATAAATATACAAATCAGAGAATGAATCACTCTGGCAACTTTATGGCCCCAGTTTCATTAAATCATTGTCTTAGCGCTTTAGAACTGCACCTGTTCCCCAACATGACGTTGCACTTAGCTCGAATGCACCTCAACACGACTGTTCTCCCAACAGCTGCATGGCACACGCAGCACAGACAACCGGGAAGACCACAACCTTACTGTTCTTGCTACCTGTTCTTAAATTAAAAATACATGTGAGACCTGACATCACAACTACCTCCATACCTCCAACTGGCTGTGCCTTTTCTTATTTTGGAGAAGGGGAACATTGTTCTTGCCACAGTCACGTAGACACTGGAAAAAAGACAAGGTGGGGAGGGGCACGAAGAAAGAAAAATGAACATTGGACCAAAATGCCCAGAAGTCGTTTTGGAATTTGCATACTAACTTCTGGGGTAAAGTTAGTATGGGGTAAATTTCCTGGAAGTGGTGGACCTTTCTGCTTCTTGAATCTATTTATAGTATAACTCAATTACTTGAGAATGCCTAACGGTGGAAATGGTGGCTTTGATTCCCTAAAAGAAAATGTAACAAGAAACTCAACTGACAAGGAAGGGGGTCATAACACAGAATCAGGCAGAGTTTAAGGAACAGTCAGTTCAAGCATAATGAACTTCACAGGGCTTACAGATGCCCACCAGAAGATACTAAAGATACTAGGAGTTGTAACACCCATACAACTAATAATTATTAATATTCCTCTAAGACAACCGAAGTCCCAGGGTTAAAATGGAAAATGCCCATGTATGTAGCAGATAAAGTCATGGCTAATTTCAAAATCTAAAACTAATGAGTCCAGATAGTGGTTTACTAAGTATACACAGAGAAAAAGGTACTAAGTTAACAAGTCAGTAGGATGCATACTTGGAAATAAAAATTTATATTTAAATGTAATATTAAATACTTAATGTTGACAGTATTTCTAAACTGAAAGAATTCTCTTATATCTGTAATAATGCTTTAATCAATTCTTTTCCTTCAATATTATTATACTATTTATATACAGGTGTGTGTATCCCTGGCTCATGGTAGGTGTTCAGTAAACACGATGATTTCTGCGGTAGTAAAACACAAAATCATTGTTTCTTTTTGACCCAAAGCAAACTGTCTGTTATACTTTCTAATCCTTGCAGTGTACTAATATATCCAAAGAACTGCACTGTTTAGAGTATTACCTTACTAATACTGGTATAGAGAGAAGGACAGTCAACTTGCATTTGATCCCTGAACACAGGTCTGAACTGCAGGGGTCCACTAATAGGTGGATTTGTTTCTATAAATACAGGATAGTACTGTAAACATATTTTCCCTTATGATTTTCTTAACATTTTCTTTTCCCTGGCTTATTTTAATGTAAGAATCAAGTATATAATACATATAACATACAAATATGTATTAATTGACTGTTTATGTTAATCAAGCTTCCAGGCAATAGTAGGCTACTAGTAGCTAAGTTTTGGGGAGTCAAAAGTTATACATGGATTTCAACTGCATGGGGGCTTGGCACCCGCGCCCCCATGGTGTTCAAGGGTCAACTATAGTTACTAAGAGTTAACATGTATTAGTGGATACACTGTATACTATACTGATAAAACATGCAGAGAGTAAAAATTTAAAAATTAAGAATAATTTTTAAGTAGAAATACAAAAATCTAATAAATGGCTAGAACAATTATTACAGCTGATCATTTTAAATGAAAAAAACTAAACTTAATGAAAGTTCAAGCCAAAAAAAAGTATTTTCAGTAAAATTGTTTTAGCTTAGAATACCTGTTTTAGATTTTCTCTTTTAAAAAGGACATTATTATTAACAAAGCATTTTTCTAGAAAAAGACTATGGAACCGACAAAATACCAATATTTAAAATGGAAAGTTTTTAAGATTAATAGGGTAACATTAGAGCAATTGTTGTGTACATACAAAACAATAATGTAGGTCCTAAACACATCCCTTATTCTATTCTCATTAGTTTTCATTACAATAGATACATTTAAACAGTAATATTCTTGTTATGAGGGTGTGTGAACTCATTGTACAAGTCAACAAATTTGATCTGGATTATAAGGAAAAATGGACTGATCCTGTGATAGAGCTCAAGGTAATATTTCAAAGCAGTCTGGGAGGACACCCCCGAACACTTAATTCTTCTTATTAATTTTTGTGTGGTTTGGTATGGATTCTCATTCTTCCCTTTGGTTCTCTCTCAACTACAGAATTCTTTCTTTCTCCCATTTTGTTTTCTTGTTGTTTTTTAGTTTTTATTATGGAACATTCCAAACATACAGAAAAGCAGAACAGTATAAAGAACTTCCATGTTGCAGTAGACTTTTGTGTATCAGCCTTAGCGACATTTTTCTGGATCTGTCTTCTCAGGCAAGGGAAACCAAAGCAAAAATAAAAAATTAGGACTTCATCAAACTAAAAAGCTTTTGTACAGCAAAGGAAACCATCAACAAAACAAAAAGGCAACCTACTAAATGGGAGATGATATTTGCAAATGGTATATCTTGTCAGGGGTTAATGTCCAAAATATATACAGAAATCTTACAACAACAGTAAAAAAAAAAACAAACCCCAAATAATCCAATTAAAAATAGGATCTGAACAGACATTTTTCCAAAGATGACATAAAGATGGCAAACACACACATGAAAAGATGCTCAACATCACTCATCATCAGGGAAATACAAGTCAAAACCACAATGAGATACCACCTCACGCCCGTTGGAATGGCTTGTATCAAACAGACAAGAGGTAAGTGCTGGCGAGGGCAAAGAGAAAAGGGAGCCCTCGCGCACTGTCGGTGGGAATGCTGAGTGGTGCAGCCACTGTGGAAAAGAGCACGGAGGCTCCTCAAAAAATTAAAAACAAACACCAAATGATCCAGTAATTCCACTTCTGGTTATTTATCCAAGGAAAAGAAAAATGCTAATTCAAACAGATACATGCACCCTTATGTTCACTGCAGCATTATTCACAAAAGCCAAGATATGGAAGCAGCCTAGTGTCCATCGACAGGCGAATGGCTAAAGGAGACAGGGTGTATGCACACACTGTGGAGTACTGCTCAGCCATAAATCTGGGCACTCAAGACAACATGGCTGGACCTAGAGGGAATCATGCTAAGTGAACCAAGTCACACAGAGAAAGTCAAATATATTTCACTTGTGTATGGGATCTAAAAAACAAAACAAGAAGAAACAGATTCATAAATACAGAGAACTAGTGATTGCCAGAAGGGAGGGGACTTAGGGGTACAAACTTCGAGTTAGAAAAGAAACAAGTCATGGGGATGAAAAGTACAGCAGCGTGAATGTAGTGAATGACACTGTAGTGACTTTGTGTGGTGACAGACGGTGACTACACACTTAGAGTGGTGAGCATTCCACAATGTATGTAATTGCCAAATCACTATGCTGTACACCTGAAACTAATACTGTATGTCAACTCTACTTCAGTTTAAAATGAAATAAATATACCTCCCAGTCACCCAGGCTCAACAAATGCCAAGCCAAGGGCAGTCTTCCTTCACATATCCTCCCATACATGTCCACGCCCCCTGCAGGTTATTTTGAACCATAAAGCAAATTCTACACATCATATCCTTTCACTGGTAAATTCTATATATGCATATATCCTAAAAGATAAGTTTTTAAAACACGACTATAATATTATCAAATATTAGCAGTTAACTTCAAATATTCAGTATTTAAATTACTCCAGTGGTCTTACAAATATTTTTGTAGTTGGCTTTGATCAAATCAGAATCCAAACGAGTTCTGCACGTTGCAAGTGATTGCTGTCTCATTAAGTCCATTGTAACGAAAACAAGAACTCAGAAAGATATCTGCACCCCCATGTTCACTGTAGCGTTATTTACAATAGCCAAGATATGGGGAAACCTAAGCATTGATTGATGGATGAATAAAGAAAACCTAATATATATGTAATGGACTATTATTCAATCATAAAAAAGAAGGAAAGCTTGCCATTTGCAGCATGACCAGCCTTAAGGGCATTATGCTGAGTGAAATAAGACAGAGAAAGACATACACAGTATGATCTCACTTATATGTGGAATCTTAACACACACACACACCAGAAAAAAANACACACACACACACACACACACACACACACACACACCAGAAAAAAACAGCTCACCCGATCTAGAGAACAGATTGGTGGCTGACAGAGGCAGGGCATGGAAAAAATGGTTGAGAGAGTCAAAAGGTACAAACTTCCAGTTATAAAATAAATAAGTCCTGGGAATGTAATGTACACATCATAGTGACTATAGTTAATTATACTGTATTGTATACTTGAAGTTGCTGAAAGTAAATCTTAAAAGTCCTTGTCACAGGAAAAAAAAATTTGGTTTTAATTGTATGGTGAGGGATGTTAACTAGACTTACCCTAGTGTTTGCTTCACCGTATACACAGATGCGGAATCATGTTACATGGCTTAAACTAATATGATAGGTCGGTTACACCTCATTAAAAAAAAAAAAAGCCAACAAAATGGGTTGAATACACAAGATGATACCTGAGCTAGTAAAATGAAGGACAGAGAAAAATGAGAAGTCCTAATGGGTGAGGGAAGTGGAGTCATAATTAGGAAAAAATAGGTAGGAGGCTAGACATCTCAAGTAGTCTACTAAGTAATGACTTTAGCCCAGAACATCTTCTGTGTTCTCCAAAGAGGTGTCAGTTACAGGTATGAAGGAATCAGATTTGACGCCAGTCAACTCTTCCCACGGAATGTTTGAAGACATACCCCTTAACTGACAAAGATTTTTAAACTATAAAGAGAATGTGTGTGTGGGTACAGAGGGGCCGGGGAGCCCACAGAGGCCTGTTGTCCTCCACATCTGGCCTGTTCAAGTTCTCCTCGGTTTCGAAGTGACATGATGTTAATCATGTATTTCCTATGTTGCATATATCTTAGAGCCATAGTGAATTGCTAAAAAAAGTTATAATTTTAACAACAAAAAAGTTCATTTTAATCTATACGTTCCCCTCTTTTTTCTTGCAATTTTTTTTTCAGAGATCATGTCATTCGTCATGTAGTTTATCAGTGCATATTTTGGTAACTGCACCCTGTGGTGATTTAACATGTTCCTCTATCTTCGATTTCCTATAGAGCAGTAGTTAGATCTAGAAGCTTAAGGAGAGTCAAGTTCAATTACTTGAATTTCATGGATGGTGTCTGTACTTCTACTGCAACTCCTCAGGGGGGACAGAACGTCTAGCTGTCTGTTTTTGCAATGTTAGGACTGATCAGTGGGTTCGGGTGCAGTCAGCCTGATCCAGGCATTAAAGAACTCCCCATCAGCATTTCACTTAATAGTTTCAACAGCCATGGAATAACCCCAGCTTGATTCGTTAGCTGTTGTAAAATGTTAACGTCCTATTTCTACCATACCATCTGTATGGAATTATAGTTATAATGTGAAAATGTTCCTTACAAGTATTTAGTTACCCTGAGGTGTTAGTTTTTATAAGGCAGGATACATACTTGAATCTTTCTCTCCTGCATTCAGTTCCTGGAAGGCTCATAATCAGCCATCCATTACTGGTACCATCACAACAAGCCAACACTTCTGCTCCAGAGATTTGCATTCTGGGAGGCGAGCTCCATACCCTACTCTTGCTTCTTTGATCTCTTACAACGTTTAGAATGTACACCCTGTGTGATACCGGACTGCCCTGTAGAGAAATCTAAGACTGCACAACCACACATTACATTTTGTGCTGCTCTGGTGGGACTGAACTTTCTTTCTTTTAACACAGGTACAATTATAACAAAAATCAAAGGGGAAAAAAATGGCTTTTTTTTTTTTTTTTTTTTTTTTTTGGAACACAAGACCACTAGTGGTTTTGGAGCAAGGGCTCTAGAATAGGTACCTGAGTGGAACTTCTTTGAAAACAACACTTCTGGGCGCCTGGGTGGCTCAGTGGGTTGAGGCCTCTGCTTTCGGCTCGGGTCATGATCTCAGGGTCCTGGGATCGAGGCCCACATTGGGCTCTCTGCTCGGCAGGGAGCCTGCTTCCTTCTCTCTCCTCTCTCTCTGCCTACTTGTAATCTCTCTCTGTGTCAAAATGAATAAATAAAATCTTAAAAAAAAAAAAAGAAAGAAAACACTTGTGGCCCATGGATAGGGTTTACAGGTTTGTTATGAGTATAGAGAAATATATTTCTCTAAGAATGCTCATTCCATCAAGGCCAAAGATCTGTTTTAGACTTCCATGCAGCCCCAGTGCCTGGTACATAGTAGGTACTCAATACATTTGTTAAATAAAGAAAATGAATGGATTTATCTAGAACATACTTATTCTGCATGAGTTTGGCTCACTAAAAAAGAAATTTAAGAGAGAATTCTTATTCTGACAATTCACTTAAGTCTCATTAAATAGTATACAACTGTTTTTTAAAAAACAGGAAAATATATGTTCATTAGGTTATTTGTTTTTTAGAGTTTAGTCAGCTGTGTGTGCCATCTGTTCAGGTAACATTAAGTCAGTGTTACCACTACTACACTTAACCCATTCCTTGTATGTATATGATGCTTTTCTGTTTAATAAGGGCTTTTAAATATACTATGTGCAACCAGTTGAAACAGCAACCTCTGAATCTTAATGCTTTTTGGTTAGTTATGTTCAAAGTGGTATGAAATGCACATAATTGTGGCTTGTTACTCAACCAGAGAATGGTGAGATTTTTCATTTCTAAAACAGCATTACAACTACATGAATGACCTAAATTACCAATGTCTATGGACCCTTTTTAGTCCCTAATTTACTTGACTGTTCTGTGACACTTGACACTATTTGGCCTTCTGAGAAACCTGGATCTTTGTGATAAAACGTTCCCAATAATATTATAATAGAACAGAATTTGAAACCTAACTGAAAGCAAATGGTGTATTTTCAGAAAGTTTTGATTGAAGTTGAAAAGGAGAAAGAACTAAGAATTTATCCTTTAAAACCACAAGACTTGTATCTTAGTTTTGTTCATATTTGATATAATTAAAGGCCAACTTTGTACTGTTAGGTGTCAACAGTGTAGCTTAAAGGATCCCATTCAAATTTAGTAGCCAGAAGTCTGTGTAGACACAATTCCATTACATCCAAACCAAAGAGCACTTTTTAAAAAGGTAACTATATAATGAAATTTTAATTAACCAAAAATATAGAACAGTGAACTCAAGAAAGCAGACTACTTTCAAATAAAGCTAGTAGTATTTTTTAAAAAATAATTCAGGTGCAGGTAAAGCAAGATTAAAGTGTCAGCCACCCAGAGTATCACTCAGTACCAACTACAACTGTATCACCGACCTCCAAGATCCCAATTCTACTTTGCTCCCAGCGGCAATAAACTTCATCAAGAGACCTAAGATACATGATTTATTCTAAGTGTTCCATAGGCCTCTCCCCTCAGCTCTTTCACCCACTTTTCTGCCAGGTCTCAAAAGTGAACTAGGTCACTAGTGCTTTTTCCACCTGTCCACACTTGAAGCACTTCATGTAGTATCTGTTCTAAAGGCATGTTCCATTGGGGCAGTGACCTGGCCGTACAATTTTTCTGCTTTCCCATGGTGCCCGACCATAATGATCTAACAAAAACACTCAATGAACTGCATTAGACAATCATTCAGGTGATTTAATATTTTTGCCTTGATTATCTAGGTATCAATGGTTCCAAGGGCTTTACAGATTTTACAAAAATGGTCCTCATTCTTCTCTTGGGTGTTATCAATCTAGCCTAACTTATTTTTGACAACGACTGTCCTAATTTCCTTTTGTTGCAGAAATTATAGAGGAGTATTCAATCAAGTAACTCCCTTGTCAGGTTTATAGTGGAGAGGGTGGGGCTTAATAAACAGTATGGAGGAAAAAACATAGTTACAAAGAAGGCTCACAGCCTTCCTGGTACCTTGTTTCTATACATCAAAGAGCTAATCTCTGTCAGCTTCCTCTGGCAACAATTCTTTTGGGGTTACGCCACAAGACAGTTTGCCTTAAGTGCTCCCTTGCTGATCAGTCTTGTCTACCTGCCAAAAGGTAATTTTATTTTTAAACAGCTTATTAATGAAAGTTTTTATATGTAAGACCAAATCAGGAACGCTAACTTTGGGGCATCTGAAGCAATACTGTTTCCAAAGAATCTTCTCCAGATGTCCCATATACAATAACATCTACATTTCTAATAATTGAGGATGACATTAAAATGTCATTACCATAGCCCATATTTCCTTTGGTAGAAACTTGGGAAAGGCACCCAAAATACTGCCTTATTCTTTCCCATCAGTGGCTTTTGCTAATACAAATTACCTAAATGCTTGAAAACAGGTCTTTAACAAAAATGTTAATTGTGCCAAATAAATATCAAAAATACCAAAGTTGTAAGTTGTACTTTGGATAAGGCAAATTCATCTTGTAGGAAACTGTCACGTCAAAATGTTCAATAGGTAATTTTCTCTGGTGTGCACAGGAATATAAAAGTGGAAGGCCGATAGTGGTTTTTTTAATTGGAGATTATAGCATTAATACTACTTCAGTATTAAAAGTAAGTTGGCTGGGAGCAGTATCTTCTCTTGTAATTTAGCAAACAACAGTAACATATGGAAGGAAATACCCTTATATCCAACAACTCAAAACTGTTCCAATTAAAAAAAACAAACAACTTTCCTATTATTAGGCAATATATAGTTTTAGATGAAGTTTACTTTTAAAACAGAGGATAAACTATGACTACTGTAACTGTAGTTTCCTATATGCTGATCTATTTTAAAGTTCAACAAATTACCAGCGGAATTTGTAATACTTTGGTTACAGATGAACAACTGTTGATCCTCTATAAAATGTTAAATAGTGTAGTGGGAAAATGATGACTAGTTGGTTGAGGATTAGCTTTGCTGTTTGAGTGAGTGTCTCGAAAAATGAAAAGTATCACAGCGCAATTAGAATTTTATTATTAGTTTCTCCATAAGTCAAGATTTGAGGTAGCACCCTGGCACATAATAAAATCCTGGATTTACACTGTTCTTCGATACCAAGAAAATCAAGCTCAGTGAACCAACATTCAAGTATTTTCTGCTTTTTAAGATTCAACATAAGGTTCTTTACTGTCCTTCCCACAGTGAGGCACCTCCATCCAGATACCAGATTAAGGTTATCTCTCAAAGCTAAACCAAACCAAATAAAGGCACACTTATTAGATCACTTTTAAATTACACCAGTATCGGGCGCCTGGGTGGCTCAGTGGGTTAAGGCCGCTGCCTTCGGCTCAGGTCATGATCCCAGGGTCCTGGGATCCAGGCCCGCATCGGGCTCTCTGCTCAGCAGGGAGCCTGCTTCCTCCTCTCTCCTCTCTCTCTGCCTGCCTCTCCGCCCACTTGTAATCTCTGTCTCTGTGTCAAATGAATAAATAAAATCTTAAAAAAAATAATAAATAAATAAATTACACCAGTATCAAACTCCTATTGAAGGGAAAAGGATGCAGTTGGTCTAATTTTTTTTCTCCTTATATGACCTTTTTTTTTCTTAAAGAATTGTTTTCCCAATTAAGCATCAAAAATTAAGCCACAAGTTTTGTGATTACATTATATTCAAAACTGATTCTGAAAAAATCAACCCGTATTTTTAAGGAAACGACCAAAATTTACCACTAATTTAGCTCAGTGAGATTAAAATTTTAAAAATTATCTTCTTTTCCACCCAACTCCAGGGTATTTAAAATATCAAGTAATTTCACTAGTTATTCAAACTACATTTTCTTTATAAATACTATGCTTCCTGTTTGGAATAGTGGTACTTCACACGAAATGGGCATTATTAAATTTTAAACCCAAAGTATCCAGAAACCATCCTTTTAATTCCTACCGAGATCCTTTCCTCTCATAGTAAATGCAAAGACATAAAGAATATGAGAATCAAAAAAAAAAAAAGAAAAGAAAACCCAACTAAACAAAACCCCACACCAGCAAAATTGTAGCGTCCATTGTTAAACCAAAAGGAAAAAAAAAAAGCCACAGCACACTGTAGAAAAAATTTATTTGTTTCACACGTTAAAAAAAATCTCAATAGTACACTTAACTATAAATTCGATCTTCTCATTCAAAGAGTTGCAAACAAAGTTTAAAGAGAAACTTTTAATTGCTTTAGGTTTACATTGTTAATGCTTTTAAATGTACTGTAGGAATAGATCAAAAGACCAGATTCAAAATGTTAAGGCATAAACTTTATGACTAACGGGTCTACTATTCTGGCCCCCATGCCGGTTCTGCCCAGTATGGCAGCTCACTCCACTCCGACCTTCAGTTACAGAATGAAGTAAGAGGTGAACACAGCATCTCGCACCGACTGCGACAAGAAGCGTTAAAAAACACACGAGGGGGAAAAGTTATCCGCTCACATCTTACACAATTCCACTCCTTCCTTGGAGGGTCGAGAGCGAATCCGCGGCGGAGCCCTTTCCCCGCTCTAACACGCGCGCCCGTCCGCCCCTCTCCCCGCAATCGCTTCCTCCCTCCGGGAACACGCAGAACTAACGGTTTCCGCGGGCCAACCCCGCGCCCCGGAAAACAAAGGGGATTCCCAGCCATTGTCCTCCGCGGCGCTGAGCATCACCAGCACTAGCAAGGCAGTAGCTTGCGCAGTTATCTCCACAGCGGGCAATGTCACAACCCGACCAACAGCACAAACTACTACCTCAGCCAGGGCCATGGTGTCGGGGAGGCAGCGGACCAAGCCGAGGGCGAGCGAGGCGGCCGCAGCTCTCCGCCGTCCTTCCTCCGCCGCGACGTCGGGCCGGCGCCCCAGCCCTTCCCCGCCGCGCCGCGCCCGAAGACCCCGCCCA
>LNAC01000280.1:1840001-1921109 GCA_002007465.1 Ailurus styani
AAGCGTCCTGCACCCGGCTCCGGGCCGGCTCTCCGCTCGGGGGAGGACACCCGCTCTGGCGCCGCGATGAGAAACCAAGTCACAGCCCGGAAGTCCCGAGGCCGCCCGTCCCCCAGCACCCTTCGGGGAAATCCCGTGCACCTCTGCAGGAGGCGAGAGTAACACAAAAGCCCTGTAAAACTGAAGCCGAGCCGGGCGGCGGGTTGGGTGGCAGCGGCGGCAGCTCTGCGCGCGCGAGGACACACGGCCCGTCTCGCGCTCCGCCGCTCCTGTGCGTGCGGACGAACCATAGAGATCACTTAAGGAGGCTCGCGCGCTACTCCCCACCACGTGATCGCCCCCGCCAGGCCGCCCCCCGCGCCGCCATCTTACATCCGGGGCAGAGGCGGCGTCCCGTTTCCCCGCCTTGGCAAGTTTCGACGTGTAACTAGAAATCAGCCCCCCAAAAGGGGACCCCAGTTCCACGTCACCGAAGTGCTGAGGCCGTGAGCCGTGTACCCCAGTGAACTTCACGGGACAGAGGGGAGCCTCCAACTTCCCCCCAGTCTTTGCCCGCAAAGAAAATGGCGGCACTTACCGCCGTCTAAGTGGACACGTTGTACCCTGGCCGGGGTTCAAAGTTTCCGGCACCTCCTTTCCTATCCCGCAAAGACACGGCCATTTGCGCTCCGCCCTGCGGGTGCCCACTGCGCTGCATTTCGCAGAAAACCGGCGGGAAGGCTGCTGCACGGCTCGCTTCAATGCGCAGGCTCCTGGGACTTCTGGGTGGGTTTGTTGTTTTGGTTTTGTTTTAAAGGCCAAGTTTGCGAGAAGGCCTCCTGCCGTGAGCCTTGTTTGCTGTTAGTCCAGGCAAGTTACTTTTTGCCTCATGTACAGAGATTTAAGTTAGCAAATCATCTTAAAGTAAGCAGAGTTTGCCCGATGTAATACAGAACGCCCAGTTGAATTCAAATTTCAGGGAAACGAATAATTTTTAGTATTTGTACTTAAAAATTATTTGGAGTTCACATTCGTTTGGGCGTCCTAATGTTTTTATCTGTTAAATCTGGTACTCCCGTTAGTCATCACGCTTCTGCAAATACAGACTACACATAGCAAAAGGAGTGGAGGAACTGAAGACTGTTTAGTCCTGGGACTGACTTATGCGCAGTTTGATCCTTTAATGCTGGCAACGGGTTCTTTAAAATAGGGTAACAGTGCATAAGAGTCCCCCCTTAAAACCACAGTATAATTTTGAATAAAAGATCTTCACGACCAAGAATCTCATTGCAAAGTAAAGATTACATAACACCTCTTTTCGTTTCTGTTCTCTACAGCATTAGCGACGGGACACAATTTCACGAACAAGTTTTCAAATTACTACAGACCCTGCCTGACATAATTCGAAATAAATAACATTTATGTGTAATATGCAAATTCAGAAAATAGAATATACTCGACTATCCACTAACAGATCTCAATGTTACGCTTATTGTAAGCATTTTAAAGCAACTACTAAAGGTAGTTTGCCTGGGATGTCACTGGGAAATATTTCCAATTAATAAAGTTTCTGTATTTTATGTGTGCATTTCTGTATTTTTATGTATTTGTTTTTGTGTGTGTATATAGAACACACTTGCAATCAAATGCTTCACTGGACAAAAGCAGAAATTTGACTATGCATCAGAATGATGCTTACCACAAAGTCTGCGGAAACCTTACTAATAGTTTCATTATGATCTGTACCACCCTGTCCTGATAAACAATGACTGGGCTGCCATGGCATCATCCTCCACTTTTCATTCCGTGCACAAGTGGACCCCATTATTCTGCGTTCATAGCAAATGTCATGTGTCATAATAGTACAGATTTTCAAATTCAAATTTTCAGTTGTTTGGTCTACAGTATACAGATACATTAGAGCAATAAAGTTTCCAACCAAATTTAGTCACTATACTACTTCAGCTGCACCCAATTCCTTCCCACAATTAAACTGTTTTTGACAGTGTTGACACCAATGTACTCCTCATCCAGACATGGTGTACTCTTATCAACAATCTTCACTCCAGCCATAATATACAGAATCTTATGCTTTCCCAGTGTGACTGCCCTCAGTTTATCAATCCTTCATCTTGACAACACAGCAGGAAAACTGCAACGGCTTCTACCTCAGCTTTCCCTGCTCTATAGTCCTTCCACTCTACCCTGCTTATAACTGCAAGTTTATCTTCCTTAGTTTCATAATTTACTCCCAAAAATAATCACTCCAAGCTCCTGCCATCTAAAATCTAGTCTGCTTGGCTCTCAAAAGAATTTCATCAATGGGCCTCAGACCCTTAGTCCACCTCATTTCACCCAACGCACTGAAATGTCCATTACTTCACAGTACGTCTTGCTTAACATTATTTGTTTTTTACCTGAAATACCCTCGAAGATCCTTCAGACCCGTGCAAAAATCTACCTACCCATCAAGGACCATTGAAAATCCTATCTCTACCATCAAGCCCTTTCATTTTTTTTCTAAATTGATTTTCCTTCTGAATAGTAGCAGCAAGAATACCCTAAGCCACCTAAGACTAGGCCAAGGTTCCCTACTTTGTCATCCCACAGATCTCTGTACTTGTCTTTCACCGTACTTTGCACACCTGTTAAAGATCTGTATTTCCTTCAAATCTAAAATTCATGAGGACAGAGACTAACCAAATGCCTAACAAATAATGGAAACTAAAATATCAAGGACATGAGTATTCTATATACAGCCTTGTATTATTTTATGTATGTGGTTTCCTCAAGTAGCTATAAGCATCTAAGAGCTCCCAGTGACTTTGTGCATATAGAAAGGACAGTTATGAGCATATAATAGTTCTTAATACACAGTGGTTGTCCAATAACAGGCAAAGAAGTGGTCTTGTGGGAAGGCATAGGTTTTCTGCTCATGTCTTGGATGATGTGTATCAAAAGTGCATTTTATTTACATAATATCAACCTAGGTGACAGGGACAGTGCTTTACAACACTCCCTTTTTAAATCCTAATAAACAACTCTGACAAGTTAAACACTACTATTGAATCCAATGTACAGATGAGAAGACCAGAACAGATTAATTAAGTTGCCTGAGGTCACACAGAGCTGGGATTTGACCTTAGAAAATCTGACCCCAGACCCTGGGCTCTTCATCACTATGCTACTGCTTATAATATGACCTCTTATAACAAACTACAAATCAGTAAGATGTTATAAACTGCCCTGAACCAATAATAAAAAACCCAACGCAGCTCTGGAGGCTATAGCCATTAGACAAATCTTATTTCACGGTATTTGAAGTTCTTTGTTATGTCCCAATGCCTACTCATAGAAATAATTGTCTAAAACGTATTTTAGATTTATTTTAGTAAGGTTTGAAATTTAATGGAGAAAATTTTTTAAGATACGAAACTAGCACTTGTGGTGGGAAAAAAAAACTGTTTTTGAAGCAAGACTTGCTAATGTACTGCATAACTGTGTGACTCTAGGCAAGTCACTTCAGCCTTTAAACCCTGATTTCCTCCTCTGTAAAATGAGTATAATATATAAAACCTTCTTTGTAGGACTGCTGTGAGGATTAAAAGGTATAATACAGGTAAAGCCCTGGCTGACACATAGTAGGTACTCCAGAAGTGTTTACAATGAGAAATTAGAAAATTTAGCATAATTACTCCTATTTGCTATAAATATTAGCTAGGCATTTTTTAGTATACAATACACTTATTACACAACTCAGGTTCTCAAAAAAGAAATTTTAAAACAAACTATTTTTTTTTTTTTTGAGAAGTAAAGGGGTGGTCTGACATTGCTATAGACAGGCCACCTCAGTATCAGCCTCACTAAAGTAAAAATAAATAGGAATACTTAAAAAATAAATAATTAAAAGGGCCTAATCTACATGAGGATTGTTTACTTCACCTAGAATTTTTACACAAAGTTCTAAATCTACTCTTTCCAAACAGCTGAGACACTTCATAATGTTCTTCTGATTCTATATTCTTTTAAAGTTTTATTTTACATATTAAGTTTCAACAGAGCTCTCAAAACACATCCCTATTATTCTATTTTATAAAAGTTTTCCCAATTTGACCATATAAACCATCCTAAACATATTTGAATCATGAAGTCTCTAACCAGAACCAATTATGTGGGGTGTCTCTAATGTGTTGAACCTAATGGGGATGAGAAAGCAAACACGAAGTATATTAAAGAAGAAAATGAATCATTTATCAGATATGAAAGTAAATTGTCAAAGTAGTTATGATTTTAAGTTACACTGAAAAAACTAGTAGTACTGGAACATAATTAAAAACCTAGAATCGTGCTGAGTGGTAACTGTAAAGCAAATTAAAAATCTATGTAATCACAGCTATAACTATGCAGTTTTTGTGAAAAATCTATCCTAGGCCACAAAGAAAACTTGGGTTTGAGGCCAAGAGACTTTCATGATTATAATATATAACTGATACATCTCAACAACATAAAAATTGTAAAGAGAAAGTGTAACAACAGCAGTATTACTTTCAAGAACTGTGTTGGGAGCTAAAAAAGAATCTCACAAAATTAGATAAATATATCCAGTCTGACATAAACACCATATGGTAACTGCCTAAGAGACAGGAGTTGTATGTTATGTGTTAAAATTATGACACAGAGGTAGTAAAAGCTGGAAAGCAAATGCAATTTGCACAGTTGGGTCTGAAGCCTAATATTCTATTTTATTTTTCTAGATAAAAAGAATAAGATTGCAATGTTATAGCTTTGGAATTTTTCTCCCATCTAGTAAAACTTCACAGAAAGAAGGAGTCGTCGTTATATTGCAATAGCTTCTCAAATAATGGCACAGTTTAGCAGATCTTCCCTGGTTGCATTCCTTATTGAAAGTTGGTTTAAAATAAAATTTAATGTAACTACATTTGCAGCAACTGAAAATGGCCTCAGAATTCAAAGGTAAAAAAACGATTTCAAAAGAAAATTTTTTTTTTTTTTACCTGAGGGGCTAGATTCAATCCTATAGTGTAATTAGGAATGTTTCAACTGACCTCTGTGTCACTGCAAGCACCATGCATAGGGATACCAAATACACTCTAGAAAGACTTGGAGATGAGTACTATAACATTGTAGCTCTTCTCCAAAGAATACTGTTTTTGCAACAGAAAATTAGAAACAGCTGAAATATATGGGCAATACACTGCCTCAAATCCTTCTGAAAGTAGGCAGTATAACTATTTTAAGTATTATTTAGATAACATAAAGCTAACAGTTCAAAGCGTTTGCCTCTAAAAACAAAGAAAACCCCTCCTCCAAAAAAGACAAAATAATATTTAAAACCTCATTTAAACAGATTTTAAAGACTCTCAAAAAAGTGGTAGACATCTCTATCCATTTAACAGAAAAGACATGATTGTTCCAAGTTTAGTGCTGAATTCATCGTATTTATAGTAATCCCATTTGTGAGCATCCTGGCTACTGAATCCTGTGGTTTCAGAAAAACAGCAGCAGCTACAGTCATTACTTGAACTTGTTCAGCTATTTTGAAATGGCAGGGGGACTTCACCTTGGCAAAAAAGCAACAGTGGCCAAAGCAGAAGGTACTTCCAGAATCTCATTTAATAAAAAGGCAGTTGGCAGTGGTCCCTACCACTAATAGCTCTGCTTCTTTTGAACCAAGTATAGTTGAAATTAAAGGAAGACCTGGAACAGAAGAGGCATAAAATAGGAGTGAAAAGGAGAAAAAATTAGGGGAAAGTATAAAAACAGAAGATGATAACGTAAACAGAATTTTTTTTAAAAGGAGGGAAGGTGAAGGAAAGAAAGGATGCAGGAGAAAAATATATAGTCAAAGTTCTCAAGATAGAGTAATAAATGTATCAAAAACTTGAATAGTTAACCTAACAATGTCATTAGAAAATCACATCTAAATTCAAACTATGTGCTACTTTTCTCCAAAGAATTAATAACTCATTAATTATCATCTGTTTTAGAGATGAAAGAATACAGCTCTGAAAAGTTCACATGCCTAAAGTTATGACTTACTGGGGTTTTTTTTGTTATTGTTTTTATTTTTAAGTAAATTCTACGCCAACATGGGGCTCAAACTCAGGATCCCAAGATCAAGAGCTGCATGCTCTACTGATTGAGCCAACTAGGTACCCCTTACACATGCCTAATTAAAGAAGAGGCAGAGCCTCCGTTCCTCACTGCCTCACAAGTCAAGATCCCTAAGTGTTGATATTCACAAGAGGACTCACTGTGAGCTCCTTTAAAGAGAACCAACACTGGGGCACCTGGGTGGTTAGGCAGCTGGCTTTAGATTTCAGCTCGGGTTGTGGTCGCAAGGTTGTGGGATCAAGCCCCACGTTGGGCTCCCAGCTCAGTGCAGAGTCTACTTGAGATTCTCTCCCTCTAAATGGATAAATAAAAATCTTTAAAGAGAGCCAACACTGCTAGTGTGTTCCAAAATAAGTGCTATATTTATAAGAAATTGGTATTAAAATAAATCAAGATATAAAGACATTATACCTTTTTTTCCCAATCTATAAAAACTTTTCAAATTGAAAGCACTACTCTACTTGCCAGATTAAAAAAAAATGACTTCAAGATATTTTGAAGTATTTTTTTTAAAGATTTTATTTATTTATTTGACACAAGTAGGCAGAGAGGCAGGCAGAGAGAGGAGGAAGCAGGCTCCCCGCTGAGCAGGGAGCCCCATGCGGACCTCGATCCCAGGACCCTGAGATCAGGACCTGAGCCGAAAGCAGAGGCTTTAACCCACTGAGCCACCCAGGCGCCCGATATTTTGAAGTATTAAAAACTATTTTCCCATAATGCAAAAGTCAGTAACACCCCATGTAGCATGAACTCCTGTTAGCGTTAATAGTAATTTTAAAAAACCACCAAAAAAAAAATCCCCAAAACAAAATCTACTCTAGCGTACACCCAAGCAATACTAAGCACAATAAAATGTGGTAGTTTATAGAAGAAGAGTATATCTGCCCTAATGCCAAACCTAATCTGCAGAAATCTAAATGACATATTAGGCTGCTGGCAATGCTTTCATGAGACTATTTTTGTTCACATTGTGGCAGTTTTCGGTTAAAAAAACAAACAGTAATTCACAATATTCTTGGCCTGACATTACTTCTGTGCCTTTTAAATTTCCAGTTAAATTTTATAGCAATCACAGGTAGGTGGGTTCCTGAAGGAATCTGCTGGACACACAGACTCCACCTATAGTGGTCTCTTGAGGATTTGGCTGCCCATCTGAATTATGCTACATTTGGGAAGACTATATTATATTGGATCATTATCTAATAACTAAACTGTTCTTCAGTAACACGAGTGTAAAAATGACAAGCTCATTAATACTTCTGAGTGGCTTTCTACACTATGCTGTTTCACTCCTACTTCCTTTTTTTTTTTTTTTTAAGTAATCTCTACACCCAATGTATGGATTGAACTCACAATCCCAAGATTCAGAGTTAAACACTCTAATGACTGAGCCAGCCAGGTACCCCACACACTCAGTTTCTTAAATGACCCTTTGGCTTTATGGTTACCTGGGACTAGTGGTACCAGATTGTGACAATGAGCAAAATACTCTATAGTTACAGTGAGAAAAGACAACCTAGTTGTTACTGGCTTCTTATAGAATTAATTCAAATGAGGGTAATTCTTCAGGATAAAATATAACTGTAAATTGTTCATCTCTTCCTTCTGGTGCTAAATGTAACTTAAGGAATATAGCAAGAGTTGAATTAATACTCATATGGGAGGGAAACAGGCAATAAACAACACAGCTGGGGTACCTGCGTAACTCAGTCCAATAAGCATCTCTTGATTCCCACTCTGGTCATGATCTCAGGGTCATAAGATCGAGCGTGCCCAATGCAAAGCCTGCTTAAGATTCTCTCCCTCCCTCTCCCTCTGCCCCTTCTCACCCCTCCTCACATCCTCTCTCTGTAAAAAAATAAAAATAAAATAAATGAAAATGCTTTTAAAAACCCCAACATAGCTGTTAATATCATAAAATTAAAAATGAGGGCGCCTGGGTGGCTCAGTGGGTTAAAGCCTCTGCTTTCAGCTCAGGTCATGATCTCAGAGTCCTGGGATGGAGGCCCGCATCGGGCTCTCTGCTCAGCAGGGAGCCTGCTTCCTCCTCTCCGGGTCTCTCTGCCTGCCTCTCTGCCTACTTGTGATCTCTCTCTCTCTCTGTGTCAAATAAATAAATAAATAAATAAATAAAAATAAAATAAAAATCTTATAAAATTAAAAATGAAAGGTAGTGAAAAGTGGTTTTCTCTAAGCCAGACTTTTGTGCATTTTTTCTTTTGGTCCCTACAGGTTCCTAATAAATAAATGTTACTCACAAACATATACAGTAAAACTAACAAAACTTTAACACTATTTATACAGAAATACTAAATGAGACACTATAAAATCTCCTTTTTTTTTTTTCCTTTTTGGCAGTGGTAGCATTATAGGAAAATAAATAGTAAGCTATTCAAGTTGAAAATTAGTTTCCTTTATAATGGAAAAAAGTCACAAAAGGATTGTAATCCAATGTTGGAATATACCTGTTGTCCAGTAATTTATGTAAGATAGGCACTGTCAGTGACAAAAAATGATCATGTGAGACTTAAAACTCATTGTATTTATAATATGCATTCGAGAGGACATTATTAATAATAGTCCAAGGACGAGTCACAGTCTCAGTTGTGCTGTAAAGCGATCTTAGCCTTGGGAACTTCCTCTTTTATAATCTCTTAGCATCTAGTAATCTTACACAGCTCTGTTCTCCTAGTCACTAGAGAACCCACTTCATACTAACAAAACAAGTGCACTGTGTTAACCTCCCTGGGGATCAGAATATTTTAAAAAATGCAGCCTAAGAGGAATGTTTAACTCAAGGGAATGAACTGCTGGTAGTGACTCCTGGGGGTGGCAGGGGATATTCTGGGAGGAAAAACCTGTCAAATTATATCATCGAGGGGGCAGCCCACTTTGCTTGTCACTAAGACTGGCACTGATTACCATATTATATGGTTTTAACACATTTATGCTTTGATCTGTAGGGAATGGTCCTGGTATTGAAAGCTAATAGGATATTAGCTAAAGCTACTCAATTTATATAAATGTATGCTATAAACCTCTGACTCATGTTTAATTTTCACTGGAGAATAATTTTTATGAATGCAACTGATCTACTGTTTCTCAAGAATAAACATTTTCACTTCATGTAAATTCATGGCAATATTTTTAACATGTTAGTTAACTGGCACACTACCTTTGTTATTTTATTTCAGTATTCTATCAGTGATAAACAGATTTTTCTAATCCCCAATTTAACATATCCAAACGTAGGAAATAAACTAAATACACAGCTTGGTTTT
The DNA here is from genome assembly GCA_002007465.1 of Ailurus styani. NCBI lineage: Eukaryota > Metazoa > Chordata > Mammalia > Carnivora > Ailuridae > Ailurus > Ailurus styani. The sequence goes on from LNAC01000280.1 coordinate 1,849,397, forward strand.
TTTTTTTTTTTACAACTTTAAGGAAAATGCTGAAGATAGACTCTAGGAAATGCCATAATTTACCTTAATTTTAGGTGAAATTATAAAATAGAAATTCATTAATTCAGGTAAATAAAAATAATACCCCTCCAAAAAAGCCCCTACCATGTTTACAGATAATAGTGCAAATTAATTACACAATTACAATAGCCTCAGAATTATTTCTCATCTATTACTCAATTCTAGTATCTTCTCCTAGTTTTATAATTATTTGAGAGGCTGAAATGTATAAATTATATTAAAATCAAAGACCTTCCAGCACACTAACACAATACCAAAACCATTATAATTTCTTAACCATTGTTTTAAACATCTTTGCATCTTTACATCTTTATGAAAATCTAAGAAAAATATGATAATATCATAATCCATTAAATAAAAAATATAGTGAGCTAGGTTAGTTTTTAAAGAAACAATTACATTAATGTACCCAAGAGCATTTTTCTTCTTCACTAAGAAAGTGAAACAAAATTAGCAATTTACTCCATGACAGAAAGTTTACTGTGCTTCTAAATGCTTCACTATCTCCAAAAATACACTTCTCATTGTTTTAGAATACACACACATTTTATATTTATGGATTAGCATAGTTATTTTTCTTCTTGAGAAGACATTACAAAATGAAACACTGAAATGAACGAAACTTCACAGGCAAAATTTAGGAAATCTGGAATCATCTTGCCTGGGTCATAATTCAAAGACAGTGATAAATGCTTAGTCAGTGGGGAAAAAAAAATCGGTAGAAATATAATATGAAAAGTCTTTAAAATTCAGATACCAAATATAAAAACAGACAGACTTATGTGAAAGCTGGGAAAGATATTTAAAGAAATGAGGTATGATGGAGCCAGAGCGCTACAATATATCCCAATGTATTAATAACCTATATTTCAAAGTTGCAAAATCAGCAAATCATAAACTATTTGCTGCTGTGTTCACATGACCTTTCTGGTCAGATGTTTAATAGTCACTAGTAAATACATTTAAAATAACCACTGAGAGGAACTGCATGATCATATGGTGAGCATACCTGCCGCTTAAGAAGGCAAATTATAAGTAAAAATGTAAGCAAACAATTTTGTATTAATAATAAATACTAGCTTCAAGCATTTAACATTATCAATGTTTTAAAAATTTAAATAATAAATGCAACTATTTTATACAGAACTGTACCATTTATTATACACACAAGTTTATCAGTTCCCTTTGTTTACAAAGGCTGGTTATAGATAATATGGAATGTTACAGTACCATCTTGCATAAAATTTTAGTACACTTTTGTACTTGAAAAAGGGTGCAAAAACACCAGCCTAATAAATCTCACTGAATGAAATAGCTTTTCTTTCATTTTAAAAAGTACATCACATACACCACAAACTGTACATAAGCTCACTTTTAAATCACCAATTGAAGATAAAGTAGCAGGTATGTTGTAGTTATATTAACTCTCTCTCCATCAGTTTAACTTACTAAAGGCTTCCACTGCTACTCATTCAGGAGGCTTTGTTGACATGTAAGCTTGTAATATGAATTATTGAACTCAGGTAAGTACAATTTAAAGGAGGCCAACAACAGCTGCCAAGAATTATTTGTAGTAAGAAATGTCCTTCTCATAGAAGACTCACTGAGGATCAAATATTCTTGAGATATCTTTCTTCTTTAAAATTATTGTAGCCGGTCAAGATTCTCCATTTTGAACTTTGGATGCTGGTGGTTGCATGAAATCCTTAAAAGGAACTAGTGCCTCTTTAAGTGCAGAGCAGACTTCTGCAGATGAGCAGGTGATGCATTCTACTAAAGTTGGGTATAAAGCAATCACTTGTGCCCAGGTATTTCCATCAACTGTAATTAAAAAGTATAAAATCTCAAAAATGCGTGGGTTTAAATAGCATAATTATGCAATTAACATAAACAATCCTTTAAATACAAGGCAAAGAAAAAAACCCCCAAATACGGAGATTCCACAAATCATACCCTTTTCTTTTTTTAATCTTTGGAAGATTTCCTGCACTATTTAATAAGATATGAAGGAAAAACGTATGGTCAGTGTGCAGAGCCATGAATACCAAGAAATTTGATAATGTCCATTTTAAATGATACTTCAATTTGTGAAGGCCTTGGAAGCTGACAAAATAACCTGGAATTCAAACTTTTGTCATTTTCAGTATAAGTGCCAGACAATGTAGTATATATTTCAAGAACAATTAGAAAACGACTCAATTTATTCTGTAGTTGTATGCTAAAAATATAAATATTTAAATGATTTTCCCAGTAATGTTCTTGATATTCATTTTAGTTTCAAGTAAACACACAGATTCATTTTTGTCTTGTACTGCTTCCTAATCTTTAATGTATATCACTACATTTAAACTTCAGTGGGGAGGGACATGTCTATGTTCCTCACCACTATCATCAACGACTAGTATAGGTGAATGCTATTTGGTGAATGAGCAAAAGTGTTATATCCCAATTAATTTATAATTTCCTTATACTCTTGAGATTACATATTGCATTTCTATTTTCCTGGAAGTACTGTGCATATTGCTGAGAGTACAATATCGAATAAAACCAGCTGACAGATTTTCGTTAGATAGTATACGTATACGACACTTTGTGGACGTTTGTAAGTCTCAAATCTAGGACATTTTTAAGTCTCAAATCTAGGAGGCAGTACAGTATAAAAAAAGAATACTATATTATATGTAAGGAACTTTAATTCTATTTTTCACTCCAATTTCTCTTTATCTCAACTTCTGTTGGAGAATAAAGGAATGAGTTTCTCAAACTAGCATTCTTCAAGATACTTATTAAAAAAATAATGTTCAGGTAAGTTTGACACATGTTATATATATTCCTTTGGGGGGAGTCATAATTCATATGAATTTATTAAAAACCTGCAGTAAAAGAAGAGGTTTAACTTTATCTAATTCAGGGCTTCCAAAACTAATTTGGTTATGGAACTTTTTTATATTCAATATATACTGACATCACTCGTCATCATTAATAATCATTGCTTAGTACTAATCTTGGGAAATGTTGACCTGTTCATATAATCCCTACTTCACCCAAACAGGGGCTTCCTCAGAGTGGGAGTAGGGCTGATGAGTAATGGTGAGGGAGGGAATGTCAGGCCAGAGCTGTTTTTATCTTCATATGTTGGGAATCCATATCAGATTTCATTTGTAAAAAGAATTGTGCTGCTTAATGACAGAAAAGAAACAGTGTAAAAACCACCAGTCTAAGAAGTTTTAAACAGTCTGCTCCAGCTGTCATCTGTGAAAGTTTCCACTAATCATCTGACAAAAGACTGCACAGAGAGGATTCTAGAAAAATGGCAGAGTAGGAAGTACCAGGAATCTGTCTACCCACCTAGAGAACAACTGCATTGGCAGAATCTGCTTAATGCAAGTATTTTGGAACTCTGGAATCTATTGAAGGCTTGCAACTTCCAGAGGTAGACTTGGACAGTATATAGTGATTCATTTTGGTTCATTTCAGGTCCTAGCACAGTAGCAGCTACACATCCCTCACTCCTAGCCATGTGGTTGGCAGGTGTGCAAGCGTTCCTGGAGCAGCTACCATGAAGCTTGCAGAAGGCCAGTGGGCAAAAAGGACCCAGCCTCCAAATATCAGGGATCTGTGCTCTGATCAGTGCTTCTGATCACAGAGATGCAGATAAAGAGGCTTCAACAACAACAAAAACCAAATACCTCAAAAAATGTGCAAAGGGTTTGAATAGAGATTTCTCCAAAAGAGATACACAAATGGCCAATAATGCACATGAAAAGATGCTCAACATCGCTAATCATGAGGGAAATGCAAATGAAAACTATAACGTGACCTGCCTCCTACTCATTAAAATGGCTACTATCAACAAAAACAAAAATTTTAAAAATCAACAACAAAAAAACCCCCAAGTACTCATGAAGATGTGGGAAAATTAGAATCTTGTTCACTCATGGTAGGAATGTAAAATGGTATAGCCATAGTGGAAAATAATATAGTGGTTCCTCAAAAAGTAAAAAATAGAGGGGCCTGTGTGGCTCAGATGGTTAAGCATCTGTCTTTGGCTCAGGTCATGATCTCCAGGTCTTGGATTCGAGTCCTATGTCGGGCTCCCAGCTCAGCAGGCAGTCTGCTTTCTCTCTCTCCTTCTGCCTGTTTCTGTTCTGTCTCACTCTCTCTCTCTCAAATGAATAAATAAAGTCTTGAAAAAAAAATGCAAAAGTTCAAAAAAAAATAAAATAAAAAATAGAATTCCCATATGACCCAGCAATTCTACTTCTGGGTATATACTCAAAAGAACTGAAAGCAGGGTCTTGAAGAGATTTCTGTGCACACATGTTCACAGCAGCATTATTAACAATAGCTAAAATGTGGAATCAACCCAAGTGTCTACCAATGGATAAAGGGATAAGGAAAATATGATACACACACACACACACACACACACACACACACACACACACACACACAGGAATATTATTCAGTCTTAAAAAGGAAATTCTCCAACATTCTATGATATGAATGAACCACGATGATATTATACTAAGTGAAAAAAGCCAGTCACAAAAAGACAAATACTATATGATTCACCTTATATGAGGTACTCAGAGTAGTCAAAATCATAGGAAATAGAATGGTGGTTGTCAGAAGCTGGGAGAAGTGGTGAATAAGGAGCTATTATTTAATAGAGTGTAAAGTTCCAGTTACAAGATGAAAAGTTATGGAGATGGATGGTGCTGATGGCGGTACACTATTATGAATATATTTAATACCACTAAACTGTACACTTAAAAATGGCTAATTGTAAATTTTTATGTGTATTTTATTACAGGTAAAAAAAGAAATGTTGCACAGATTGAAACCTATCTAGATTGCCCCAGATGGAGCATCAACTGACAAAATTAATTCTTGGTTTATTACAGGAAAATGCAAAAATACACTGTTTAAGATCACATCTTAAACTCAGGAGAAGTTACTCAAATTTCTTAAACTAAAATATATTTTTAAAAACCCACTACAGATCTTGGTGGGCATCTTGGACTACCTATCAAAAAGGAAGGCAAAAGCTGCATGCATTGATATGGAAGAATCTCCATATTATATGAAGCAGGAAAAAAAGAGAGTATTCAGAACAGTAGATATAGTACGAGTCTATTAATGTATATTCATTTATGTTCAAAACTGGGGGCATACTGGAGTATACATTTGGTATTTACATAATAAACTTCTGGAAAGATACACAAAATAATAAAAATGGTTGCCTATGATGAGTTAAGAACTAGACAGATCTAAAAATAGGGTAAAGATGACTTTAAAACTTTTCCCTGTATGTCTTTTTATGATTTGAATTTTTTGAGCCATGTGTATGGTTACTGCCTATCAAATTTTAAAGATCAGATAAAACAATAAAAACAAAATTCTCCCAAATTAAAAATAAGTCTAACAAATGCCTTCTCTCCCCATAGAAAGCCCCAAAACAAATGACAAATATCCTAAACAAATTTTGGGTATACACTGGTTCCAAACCTTGTACCTACTCTTTTGAATTAATTGTGGACTAGCTATGAGCAGTCCAACGTATTTCCACTGGAAAGGCCTGGCTTTTTCTAAGTTACCTTCTTTTTTTTTTTCTGTTTCTCAATGAAGCTTATCATAGCTTTCTAATAAGTTACAATATCATCATCATCATTTATGGTTACATTTAATTTAAATTTTCACTTCATATGTCCAGAGCCACAATTCAAACTCTCTTAGACAATTTTTAACAGTTAAGTTAAATCATCTATCACTACTGCACTGCCCTATTCATGGCCAACTGGCTTTGTAAAAAAAAAAAAAAAAAAAGGAAAAAGTTAAAAAAAAAAGTTACCAAGTTTTCCTTCCCTTTTCTTCCTTTATATAAATTCCACTTAAATTCCTGACAGCTATCTAAAAATCCTACAAAATCATGCAAGCACTATGCGTTGAAATATACTCATTATATTTAATATATCTATAGCAATAACATGGGAATTGGAGAATTTCCTGTGTAAGTCTTAAATATACTTTTAAGAATCCAATTCTATCCTATGATCTAATAAAAATTTTACTGGTCACTAGGAAGTTAATGCATGGTTTCCCTCTCTGAAATATCAACCAGAACATTTTTAAAGAGAACTCAAATTTGAACTTGATAGGATGAAATCAGAATATTGCTCTCACAATTTTCTTACAAACTCTACCCCTCCATTTGGATTGAATAAATATAAATCTATTGCTCCTTAAGGTTTAGTATAATACTCACCCCTTCTAGGCCAAAGCACCAGTGGGTAAAATTTTGAAAACAGAAAAATAAGCATTTACTTTTATTATATAATAACTTCCAGGAACAAATATCCTATGATTCATTTATTAGGCATTTATTAGGAACCTCCTTGGGTATTAAAAGTAATGCTGCTTAAAGTGCCAGTCTGCTAAGGTGCTTGGGCCAGAATATAAATCAACACACTTCCCTCTTTAACAAAAGCTTGTTGTATAAAAAATGTCAACTGAACCACTATGTTCAGTGACACAATTAACTCATATTCTGGTGCCAGTTCTTTATCCTGTCCTCGAGCAAACCACTTTGCGTTGCAAAGGATTCAAAATAGAATAAAGCATGGCCCAAAAAGCCTCTCAAGAAGTTTACGAGTTAAGGGAACTGAGCCATGTATGTGTGTAACTGTAACATATATAGAGTGCTTTAAGACAAAGGTACACATGCTACGAATTCAATGAAAAGAGAAATCACTCACCATTAAGAATTAAAAACAAGGCTTAAAAGCGGAGTGATATTTGAACTAGGTAGATGCAGGCAGAAGAATTAAATAAGCAAAAGGTTGGGAATACTTGGGTAGACGGATTGTTTTAGTTCGGCAGGAAAATAGGATATGTGAGGTCTAGTGGAAATAAACCTTAAATCTAATGGGGTCTGACAACAGTACTCTGCATTTGGTAGGTAATGGTAAATAAAATTTTTTTGTTTTACAAAAATGGGAAAATGAACGATCAAAGATGTACTTTTGGAAAAATCATTTCTGGCAATAATGTAAAGAATGGACAGAAGAGGAATGAGTTACAGAAAGGAGAAACAAATGAGATAAAGCTATAAAGTGATTCAAAGTTGTACAGTTTATACCTATACTGTAACTTAGTATACATGTAGGATGGAAGCCTACATCTGGCCAAAATCTCAGTGATGTTCTATATTAAAATTATATGAACTATGAATTATCCATGAAACATCCTGAATTCAGACCAACTTAGTTTAAAAAAAAAAAAGCCAAACTGTTATTTAACATAAAGAAGCTAAAACATTACATATTAATTTTACTTAATTGACATCCTAATGGACTTGATTCTTTGCTGTTATAAGGACTAAAAAAAAGAAAGCCTAATAGCTGTTATGTTCCTAAAATTCAGTTAACTTAATAATAATAGAAAAGCACATGAGAAACAGAACATAAATGCTATGAGTTTATAATAACTAAGTTTCTAAGTACTTACCATTCTCAGGCTGAGTTTTCTTAAGTGAATCAATAAGAGTACTGACTGCTTTTAAAACAAATATGATTTCTGTTACTTGTTGCCTAAAGAAGAGATGGGAAATTACTTCCATCAGGATTTTAAGATATGCCACTTGTGTTTTTTATTAGATTTATACAAATAGATGTACTTTGGAAAAATACTGGACACAATAGAGTGTAAAGTTAATGTTAGTTTTAAATTCTTACAAAAGAAAAATTATTTTTTAATATGTACTTCAATGTACAAATAAGATTTATAGTTATTTTTATCACAAGTTTTCAATTTCATCTAGCCAGGCAAATCTAAATTTATTTGTAAGATATTTCACGCTAACTATTTAAATTTAAGACATTTTATACAAGCTATTCAAGCTTCTCTACAAAAGTGGGTTTTTTTTTTATCCTCTTTAACTAATTAGTGCTAAAAGGGATTTGCCAAAGTTTAAATGGAAATAAAGACTACTACTACCTCCTGGTGTATATTTTATCCTGCTGCTAAAAGGACATTTAAAATTATAATAGTACAGGGACGCTTGGGTGGCACAGCTGCTTAAGCGTCCAACGCTTAGTTTCAGCTCCTTATGATCTCAGGGTCATGAGGTCATGATCTCAGGGTCATGAGGTCAAGCCCTGTGTTGGGCTCTAAGCTCAGCAAGGAGTCTGCTTGACTCTCTCTCTCCCTCTCCCCCTGCCCTCTTGCACTCTCTCAAATAAATCAGTATATTTTTAAAAAATTATAATAGCACTGGGGTGGGAAAAAAATTATGATAGTACCTTTTAACTTTTTAATACAACAAAAGAAACATGCGCAAAATTAATCCTAAGGCACGACTATTTGGAGACATTAGCAATGAAGAATGAACTTGAGAGTAAAGGATCAAGAGTAGCTTGACTCCCTTCTTTTTCCCTAGATAGTCTCCTCAGTCCTGATACAGGAATCTGTGTTTTCATTCTACAAAAAAGATTTTTCTAATACTATGACAGAGTATATTTCAAGTCTCCTTTTTAAAAGAATGTTATTGTGTTGCAATGTAGTTTAGAAATAGTGTAATGATACTGAGTCAAACACAGGATGATACAATATAACACTTTTATAGGACAACTATAAATAAGACTCAATTTAAAAGCAATAAACACTAAAAACATAAAAAAAAACAAGGAAAAATTGCTTTCTAAAATCAAATAATGGTATAATCTAATAAATAAAAAATATTCCAAGCAAAGCAACTTTATTACTGCTTTTCAAAGTATACTTCAGAAATCAATTTTGATAAATCAGTTTTCAATTACACCCATAAACAAATTACCAACACCTGTCTTTGGAACTTTTTTGTATATAATTCTGAATATGAGAAGGTATAATTTATGTTTTAGAAATTCAAAATACAGTGGGTCCCAAAAATAGAAATATAAATGACTAAGCATTGATAATTAAAAAAACAACAGCAAACTACTATGTAGCTATTTTTCATTCATCAAATTTTAAAAAGATAAAATAAATCATAAACTGGCAAGTAATTTTAAAATACTAAAAACTGAGGAAAAGGATACTTATAAACTCCTAGGAGAATACAAATTGGTAGAAATCTCTGTTAGGCAATTTGTAATGCATATCAAAAGCTTTTAAAATGTCTTTATAGGGCGCCTGGGTGGCTCAGTGGGTTAAAGCCTCTGCTTTCGGCTCAGGTCATGATCTCAGGGTCCTGGGATCGAGGCCCGCATCGGGCTCCCTGCTCAGCGGGGAGNCTCCCTGCTCAGTGGGGAGTCTGCTTCCCCCTCTCTCTGCCTGCCTCTCTGCCTCCTTGTGATCTCTCTCCCTCTGTGAAATAAATAAATAAAATCTTAAAATAAAATAAAATAAAATAAAATAAAATAAAATGTCTTTATATTCTGACAAGTCAATTCTCACTCCAAAAATTTATTGTAAGTAAATAAGAATGTACACAAAGATTTAGGGCTGGTGATTTACCTCTCCAATGCTACCTTATATGAGATGGAACCCATCATGATTTTCGTAACTCTTTCTTGACTTTGACAACTTTGTCTTCCAATATTATTTTGTTTTATTTGTTTTGCCTTAAACTCTAATTCCCACATTAAAAAACAGACTGGCAGGCGCCTGGGTGGCTCAGTTGGTTAAGCAACTGCCTTTGGCTCAGGTCATGATCCCAGAGTCCTGGGATCGAGTCCCACATCAGGCTCCTAGCTCCATGGGGAGTCTGCTTCTCCCTCTGACCTTCTCCCCTCTAATGCTCTCTCTCACTTTCTCTCTCTCTCTCTCAAATAAGTAAAATCTTAAAAAAAAAAATAGACTGGCTACATAATCTTAACTTATGAATGCATTTTTTGATGAATTCTGATTTCTACCCCAACTTTGATTAGCCTTGGCTTAGCAAGAGCGTAGAGTCCATTCTACTGACACAGCCTGGCTAAATGGGAAGCAAATTAGTTTAGGAACAAGAGCTTAATTAAGCAAGTCAGATGAAAAGAAGATCTAAGACATGGCTAACTGACTTACAGAGAAATCTAAAAATAACTGTAAAACAAACTAGGAAGTTCCTGGAGTATGATTTATCTATTATTTTCTTTCTAGAGAGATTCACACTCATGTGATCATACAGATCTACAAGTCCTTATCCAGAAATCCTTAAGACAACATATTTTGGAATTCAAAATTTTCTTTTAAATCACAAAAGGAAACTTGGTACATATATATTACTTAACTTCCATGAGCAGTCTGAAAGAGCGCCCCATAATAAAACACACTAATATATCTGCAGCAAAACTTAGGAATATTTGCACTGTATAAAATAAAACTATAAACAGCTTCAGGTAACGTCAAATCACTTCTGAAAACAATCTGGTGCTCAGAACCTTTTTTATTAATAGTAATGATGATAACATATTTCCTTTGTCTATAAAACAAAATCTATACCTTGGAAGAGGGCATTTACCACTTAATCTTTCATCCTCTATGTAGCGATGAAGCACATCTTGAGATCTCTTTAAAAGCACTGAGAGTGCCATTCGTGAGATGTAGCCTTCTTGAGGTGTTGTAACTTTATTACTGAAGGAAAACTGGAGCAATGTTTCAAAACACATTTTAGAAAATTCCTCTCTCAAACGAATATCAATCTCTGCTTCTGTAAAATTAATAATTTTTGATGGTTAACAAAAGGCTAAATTAATAGTCTTAATGATAACAACTCCTAGCCAACTAGAAATAGAAGGAAATTCTTCAATTGATAAAAGCCATCTATGAAAAACTTACAGCTAACAGCATATATATAACCATTTTCCTTCTTGCAAGATCAAAAACAAGGCAAGACCGTCCACTCTCATCACTTCTACATAATATTTTTCTTACCTTTGTCTTTTTATACCCTTTGATAGCACTATCAAATACTTCTCAATAGTTTTCCACAAGGTCAAACTTGCAATACTCTTTCTTTCTTTCTTCTTTCTCCCTCCCTCCTGGCAATACCTTTCCCAGAGCCAGACCTCTGTCCTAGTGCGGATTAGCTGCTCTCCAGACCGGCCATCCAGCTATATCCTCCAAACTAGTCTTTGCCACGCCCTCAGAATTGTTTTTATTCTCTTGTTTTATACCTAACATCCTAGATCCATTCCTTCTGTTTCTTTGGTTTACTCCTTTGTTTTCATGGAACACATTCTGGAGTATGTGAGAAAGACTGAATAGGAAATAAACTTTTTCAGAACTTGCATTTCCAAGAATGTCGTTAGTTTACTGTGGTACTCAAGGAGTGGTACCTAGGAGCATCAGCACCACCAGAGAACTCATTAGAAATGCAAATTGGAAGGGGAGATGAACCATGAGAGACTGTGGACTCTGAGAAACAAACTGAGGGTTATGGAAGGGATGGGGGAGGAGGGATGGGTGACCTGGTGGTGGGTATTAAGGAGGGCACGTATTGCATGGAGCACTGGGTGTGGTGCATAAACAATGAATCTTGGATCACTGAAAAAGTAAAATTAAAAAAAAAAAAAAAGAAATGCAAATTCTCACATCTCACCCCATACCTACTGAATCAGAAGCTCGGAGACTACAGCCCAGCAAGAGCTTGCCCTTGGAACTGATTTTAATGCATGTTTACATTTGAGAATTACCATTCTATGCTTATCCTCTGACAACAGTGGGCCTAGGTATGAAACTCCATGTTAAAAATCCTTTCCGATTATAACTCTGAAACCACTAAGTCCATGTCTTTTAGCATCCAATGCTGCTACTGAGAAATCCAGCGCCACCTTGACAAAATTCTTTTGTATTGGCCTTTTTTCTTTTCTTTCTGAAATCTTACAGAATCTTCTCTTTAGCCCAAGTACTGTGAAATTTCGTGACAACATGAAATTTGTGGATCTTCTTGTGGATCTTTTTTCTTTCACTGTTCTGGATACTGAGTGACCATTTTTAATCTGGAGACTGATTTCTTCAGTTTATGTCTTTGATAATTTCCTCTTTTAGCTTTGCTCTGTATTTTCTCTTTCTGGAAGACCTAATGTCAGATGTTAGACCCCTTGGATTCATTTTTTTTCTTTCTTCTCATATTGCCCACTTTTTTGCCTTTCTTGCTTTCAGGGTTATTTCCTTATATTTTCTTGCAACCCTTCACTGGACTTGTTATTTCAGTGGTCACATTTTTAGTTTCTATGAGCCCTTTCTTATACTGATTGCTCCTTCTTAATATTATTTTGTTTCATGGATGTAAAATCTTTTATCTCTTTGAACATTCTAATTGTGCTTTTTGGAAGCAGAATGTTTCTGTGGCCCTGAATTTACATTTCCTCTGAGTTTTTTTTTTAATTCCCTCTTCATTTGTTTTGGTTTTCCTTTTTCGTGTTGGAAGATTTTCTCTGAAAGTTCTGGCTATCAGGTCGTACTTAAGAGTGGTGGACCAAAATTGATCCCTGGAACCTAAGTCTTTATAGGTTGGTCCATTTTAGCACAGAAGGCTTTCTATATATATGTTTTAAAAAGGCCTCCAAGTTCAAACTGAAAAGTTTGTGTCCTATGGCAAAGCCACTGGAAGAATGTCCATGTATCTTATATATTTAATACTATAAATGGCAAGAGATATCATGAGAAATTGCTTGAAAGAATATACATGGCAACTCAGTGGTCCTTATTTAGCTTAAAATATTTACATCTGATTATAATGTTTGTAATACTTTTATAAAACTGAATCGAGAAATTTTTATATACTCAATAATAAAAAGTTAATTGTTTTAACATATAAGTAGGATTTAATCTTTTTTCTGAGATTTTTTTTTTTAAGATTTTATTTATTTATTTGACACACAGAGAGAGATCACAAGCAGGCAGAGAGGTAGGCAGAGAGGAGGAAGCAGGCTCCCTGCTGAGCAGAGAGCCCGATGCGGGCCTCTATCCCAGGACCCTGAGATCATGACCTGAGCCGAAAGCAGAGGCTTTAACCCACTGAGCCACCCAGGTGCCCTTTTCTGAGATTTTTATGTTCGTTAAATCTGCACTTTATCCAATCACTTTTTCCTTTTTCTTTTCTTAGTCCAATCACTTTTATCACTTATCTGGGCTGGGAAAAAGAACTACTGTAGTTTGTGAACTTAAGCAGTATGAGAGACATCTAGTGGCCAAGTGTACATTTACAGGATCTTTAAAGTGTTTAGCACAGTTCAGCAGAAGTTAGTCATGGCTCTGGTAAATTCTGGGGATAATGGATACGCATGGCACAAATTTATAATTTTTTAATCAACTCAAGAGAAAAATCATGTTATGATACCACACAATTACATTTAGCAACTGAACACAGGTTTAGAAAAAGAGAAATAATCGCAAAAGGCAATTTAAGTATTATCTCCCAATAAGGTAGCATGATAAAATGAAAAGAAGCATAGAGTTCTTTTCAAGGATGAATTTGGCTTCCAGCCTTTAGATTATGGATAATTTTTCCAACCTTTCTAAACCTATTTCCCTCTGCAGTATGGCAGAAACTATCCTCATAGAAATGTTGTGAGGAAAGAGGTAACATTCTAGTGTAATACCCTGCATATAGTAAGCATTTACTAAAGTTAGTTTCATTAACACGTTAAGGCATCTATTTGTTTTAATTGGCTAACTGTAATTTATAATTCTGAGCAATTATTATTAATAGCTTTATTTCACAGATCACAAAACTGAGACTCAAAGTTAGCCAAATGCTAGGTGGCAGAATATACACTTATTTCTTCCCAATACTCCATGACTTCACAAAACTGTTAACTTGTGTCAGCCAACAGTGACTTGGGTAGATTTTGTAAGTGCTCTGCAATTTAATTCCTAACACATAATTCACAGAATATTCACATTTTCTCCTGTTAAAATTAAATGTTCTATCACATTCTTAAAATTTACCCTACTATTCTCCAGTTATAATTTACTACAATCATAGGACTAAACATTTCTACAATCAGCTTCATCCAAAGTACTTCAATACTTACTAACATTTTTAATAAATCATTAAAATAACACACCTGTAAATGAAGATGACTGAGAGTGTATTGAGCCCTTATTAAGCATAGTCATTATCTGACCGACAAATTCCTTAGGAATAAAATTGGCATAAGGTAGTATCTCAGTGCTGATAAGCTGAACTACCTAAAAAAAAAGAGGTAAACTCAAATGCATTTTTTTCTTGAAGAAGACCAATTCAAATGACAATTTCTAGAGTAAAATCTAAATTTTATTTTAAAGGAAAATCAAGTAAAGAATCTTTCTTAATAAAGTACACAAATATTTTAATGTTAACATACAGGATGAGTAGCCTACTTCTTTCATCTGTCTTAGTAATAATAATAAATTTATTTTATTTTTTAATAATAAAAAATTATAAAACAGTCAATATTATAAACTATTTACTATGCAGCCATCTTAATAAATGTTAACCTTATATAAAATATATCCATGTTAGAATAAAATATCTGAAACAGATTTAAGAATAAAAGTTAAATCACTTTTAGAACATCAACAATAAGCCAAAAGAGAAAGTAAAGTTATATTCATTTTTGCTAAATACCTCATTTTTAATATATAATGTGTTATTTTGCCCTTTGAAGAAAAAGAAGTTTACAAGAGTTTTAAAACACAGGACAAAAGCAATATTTTATATGTCTATGATGCATACATATACTTTTCATGTATACTTTAGTTTACTTATTTGATTTACTTAAAAGATCCTTTATCCCACTTAAAGAAAAATCATCAAAACACCTCCCCTAACAAAAAACCCATAAAAAAACTACTTCTTTAAACTCCATTTACAATTAAAAAAAAAATCTTAAAAAAACCCACTCATTATGTGCCTCCAGAGTTCTAGAGGCTTTATCTAAAGCTGGTTAAAAACAAAAACCTAGGGGTGCCTGGCTGGGTCAGTCAGAAGACTATGCAACACTTGATCTCAGGGTCGAGTTCAAGCCCCACATTGGGCATAGAGCCTACTTAAAAAATTCTAAACAACTTACTGATTAGTTTGAACCACTAACACCTGGTTTGCGAAATTATCGAGCAAACCAAACCAAATACATGCTCAATAACTGACAGACTTTACTGAATCAATTGCTTTTTAAATTATTAAATGAACACAACTGAGTATTTAGAAATAAAGCTAACAAGTATAAGGAAATCATGTCAGTGCTTTCAAAACTAACCTTTAATCTATGTGAGAGTTTTACTGCTTTTAGGTTCAATCTTAAAACTATTACTTTACTTTTTCTTTCAGCAATTTTATAGTTTCAAGATTTCTACTATTAGATTTGCACAAATGGTTATGGGGAAATGTTTTAAATAGCTTCCTTACCTCAACATCAATACTTTCATTTCTCTGAAATTCTTGAATAGAGAGATTATCTGGAGGTATGCTAAAAAAAAATAAACAAATAAAACACTTGATTTTTAAAAGGTAAAATGTTCTCTGGAAATAAACAGTATTCAAATGATAAAAAAGTACTTTTTCACCCAGGTTAGATATTAGCTTTTATTTAAAAGAACAGTATTTTTAATTAAAGTTATTAGGATAAGTGACTAAACTAATTACAAACATGAACTTCTAGCTACAAAAATGCTTGGTCCAATCCTGAACTAAATAAAATCTGTAAAACTAAACTCCTTTCAGTACTAATGAATGAAAGAACAATAAAAAGTGAGGATATCACTATCATCTGCAGTAACAACAACAATTACCACTGTGACAATACCTGAATTCACTTATATTGCCAGTGACTTAAGAGTGTCTTGGTCATCTGCTGAACTGTTCACTCAGAGACTGCCCATTAATCACTAATTTGTAATAAACACAATATAGTAAAGATTTTTACAATAAAAAAGAGAACATCTGAAAAAAAATTTAAAAAGCAGAAAATTGTTCCAGCAAGATCAATGGAAATCAACATTCTGAGAGAATCAAGGTGAATTCTAAACCATGTGACTCTTAATAAGAATGAGCAGTAAAATGGTATGAAACTTATGAAGCAGTGAACAATTAACTGCTTAAAAACAGCTGAGAATCAGATGTTAATTCCTATTACAATAATAATAACAGCTAAAGTTACACAGCCAGCCAATGTACTAAGAGGTTTATCTGTATTAGCTCCTGTGATTGCACAGTAACTACATGCAGTTATTATCCTCATTTAATTGACAGAAGAGGAAACTGAGGCTTCGAATGCTATAATATGACCAAGAATGTACTGTAAGCAAATGACAGGGTCAGAATTTGACCCTAAACTTCTCTGATATTTGAGCCTAAATTCTTCTCTTTCATGCTGTAAATGTAAAAATAGGGTTATCATATTTAGGATTAGAGGTATAGTGTACACTTTTATATTTCGGGCTACTTTTCCTTTATTTGGTATTATTCGGTTTTTCTATTTACAAGTATTTTCTATTTATAAGTGTTTCCTATTTACAAGTATTAGAATATACAAACAAGTATTAGAATAGACACACACACAAATGCACTCTACTATGGGTATCAGATCTTTGTTTGATTTAGATATTTTTCATCCAACAAATTATGAGGACCAAATACTCTGTATCAGACACTATACCAGATCCAGCTGTGAACAAGATGGACCCAGTCCCTGTTGCATGAAACTTGCATTCTGGTATGCAAGTCCTACACTAACTCTATAATCTGGTAGTAGGAAACTACAGGAAAAAATTTAAAGACATGTACCCAAATTTGCACCAATGGTGGGAATTTCATAACCACTACGACAGACTCTGTCTCTCTAGAGATAAAAACTGTGTTTAATTCTAATTTATAATCAAGTAAGTAAGTGTTCATTGATACAAAAAATTCTGAAGATGGTGGAGGTAACTAAGGATGGGCTCACTACCAATTAAAAAACATTTATTAGGAACAGACACTAATAATATTAACGTTATTGGAATCATGTATCAGAAACACTTAAATGGATTTTTAAAATGCTTTATAATGAGGAAAGAAGGTAGCACACAAAGTCAGAAACTGAAAAGTTCAATACTCCTAATCCCAGTGATCAATAAAATTGGGAATTATTTGATTGTGCATAGACTAAGTATTCTGATCTCAAAACCCAAACTAACTGTTATTTACTTTAAGTTAGAGTTAGTATCCTTACTAAAACTTTAAGCATATCAAAAGACACTGGTTGAATTTTTTAAAAACACCAATGATTAATACAGTTTACCTATAAATTATAAGTAGAGGCTGTCAATATTGCAGATAGAAATGGGCCACATAAGATTCTTAAATTCTCTAAGACTGAGGTTAGTAAATAAGTGATTTTTTAAAAAATTATTTTTATGAACTTTTATTTGAAATAACAGAGCCTTAAAACTGATAAAGTATTATTTGTATTTTTTGTCAGTTCTCTCTACATGGTACATTAAAAAATATATATTGAGGGCGCCTGGGTGGCTCAGTGGGTTAAAGCCTCTGCCTTCGGCTCAGGTCATGATCCCAGGGTCCTGGGATCGAGGCCCGCATCGGGCTTCCTGCTCAGCGGGGAGCCTGCTTCTTCCTCTCTCCTCTCTCTCTGCCTGCCTCTCTGTCTACTTGTAATCTCTCTCTCTGTGTCAAATAAATAAATAAAATCTTTAAAAAAATATATATATATTGAGATACAATTTCATATACCATAAAATTCACCTTTTAAAGTGTACAATTCAGTGCTTTTTAGTATATTCACAAAGTTGTGCCACTTCTAATTCNGAGATACAATTTCATATACCATAAAATTCATCTTTTAAAGTGTACAATTCAGTGCTTTTTAGTATATTCACAAAGTTGTGCCACTTCTAATTCTAGAATATTTTCATCACTCCTGAAAGACATTCTGTACTCTTAGCAGTCACTCCTGATTGTCTCCTCCTCCCACCTGTGGCCATTAATCTACTTTCTGTCTCTATGCATTTGCCTATTCTGGATATACTATATAAATGAGATCAGACAATATATGGCCTTTTGTGTCTGGTTTCTTTCACTTAGCATAATATCTTCAAGACTCATCTATATTGTAGCATGCATGCATCAGTATTTTCTCTCTTTTTATGGCTGAATATTCCATTCTATGGAGAGACCACATTTAATTTATCCACTCAACAGATGATAAACATTTGGATTGTTTTCATTTTTTAGCTATTACGAAAAATACTGCTATGAACATTAGTGAACAAGTTTCTGTGTGAATATGTTTCACCTGATTTCTTTTGGGAACTACTTAGTAATTTTAAACTTAAGGTCCACTGACCACTAATTATATGAATTCTCACTAGCCCAAGTGTATTCTACAGGATAAATATCATGTTTCAGTACTCTAACAAGGATTGAATGAATTCCTAATAAACCTCATGTGCCTACCTGATCACAGTGTTTATGTTTTTCATCTTTAATCATGTTTTTTTCTTTTTCTCACTTAAAATAGTTTTTAAGTTCTCTTCATGAGTACTGCGCTTTTAACTTCAACCAACTAATGAAAGCTTTCAGTTTGAGCCCTAAAATATTTTTGGACAATGAACTAAAAACTAAACTGGTTTATCCATATTAGCTGTTTTCACATGGATGAAAAATTTAAGTCAAAATGTATAAACTAGTGGACTTTTACAACTAATCAATTCATTTCATCTTATAATTAAGAAAAAATGATGCCTACTGAAGGGAAACAACCAGTTCAAGGTCAGCAGAAAGTAGGTGGCAGAGTCCAAAGTAGGTCATGGGTCTCCTGACTCTCAATATAAGGTAGCAGAAGGCTTAAATCTGTAACTAGAATAATCACAATTTAGAATGCTGATTCTGTGTTACTGACAGCAGAATTTAGTACCTTATTATTTTCTAGCCATTATAAGCAATTCTAAATTTAGAAGTAAATTTATACTCCCAGTTATTTAGAGTTTGGGTTTTTAAAATTCTGGTTTAAAATATGGTTGTTTCATAGAAAACATCACTTTCTCTTAAGGAAAAGAAATAACAATAATGAGGATAATAAAAGTGGTAAGCAAGCATTTTAAAAGCACTCATGTGGCAGCTACTACTCTAAGCAGTCCCCTTTTTTTAAGTGACTTAGTACTTGGGTGCCTGGGTGGTCAAGTCAATTAAGCATCCAATTCTTGATTTTGGTTCAAGTCATGATCTCGGGGTTGTGAGACAGAACCCTGTAACTGGGCTTCATGCTGGGCATGGAGCCTGCTTAAGATTCTCTCTCACCCTCTCCCTCTGCCGCTCCTACCCGCACCTACTCTGTCTAAAATAATAAAAATAAAATAAGTGACATAATACTCTAAGCAGTCACTTATTTTAAGTGACTTAATCCTCATAATAACCCTATGAGTTAGGTAGCATTATCATTCCTACTGTTAACAGATGAAAATATCTCAGTTACAAAATAACTGTTGGGACTGGAATCCAGGTGGCCCAACTCCTGAGTCAGTGCACTAAACTGGCTACTTCTTAAGTAGTATGATTTTTCAACAAACCCAATATACCCAAACCTTTAATGTAAGTAGGGCCATCGTTGGACAAAAGACTGCAATGACATTATAGTACAGCTGCATTAATACAAAATGATGTGAGAGGTACAGAATCTATTATTAGGACTTTTTTTTCACTTTCTTTTTTCCTGCACAAAAGCAAACAGAAATCATTTCATAAAACTGAATTTAATAAAATAATAATATTTAACAAGAAACTTGAGAATAAGTAAGATGGTGGAAAGACTCAGCCATAATAAAAGAAATTCCTTTTTTTTTTTTAAAGATTTTATTTATTTATTTGAGAGAGAGAAGGAGCACAAAAGCAGGGTAAGCGCAGAGGGAGAAGCAGACTCCTTGCTGAGCAGGGAGCCCAATGAGGGGCTTGATCCTGAGACTCTGGGATCATGAACGGAGCCGAAGGTAGACGCTTAACCAACTGAGCCACCCAGGTACCCCAGGAAAAAAAATTCTTAAAGAAAGTTTACTCATTGCCAAAAAAAAACTGATCTAAAAGCTTGTATTAATAAAGCAACATGCATATACAGAGAACTGGGAAAGAAAAGTGTAAATTTCTAAATCTACTTGATTCATACAAATTAACAAAGTGATCTTAGGCAATGGAGTCCACAGAGGAACTCAAATTTTCAGGGTTAAAGATAAAAACATAACTTGTCGGAATATGCTTTGTGAGTCCCTATAATTTTTCTACAAATACAAAGAGTACACTTACACTGGTATCTTTAAGATTTCTAGAGATGAGAAATACAAAAAAAAGTAAAACAAAATCTGACCATTTGTGGAACCAGAAATTAGAATGTCATTACTTTCAATTTTGAAATACCAGATATGCTTTCACACAACAAAATTTAAGTTAACCCACAGAAGATTCCTCCTTCAAAAAATTTAGTGTGTGTTCCAATCATCCTACTCTCAAGTGAGGGGTCAAAAGAGGATCCATAAATGTAAGTGCTCAGGTGGATATGACATCGTGAAAATTCCACTCTTCTTTGCCAAACCTAACATCTTAAAGAGCTGATCATTATCACCACTAATCTTATTTATTCTGGTAAAATACTGATTTTCTTTTTTTTTTTTTAAGATTTTTTTATTTATTCATTTGACAGAGAGAGATCACAAGTAGGCAGAGAGGCAGGCAGAGAGACAGGGAGAGGAGGAAGCAGGCTCCCTGCTGAGCAGAGAGCCCGATGCGGGCATCGATTCCAGGACCCTGAGATCATGACCTGAGCCGAAGGCAGAGGCTTTAACCCACTGAGCCACACAGGTGCCCAAAATACTGATTTTCTGAAATCGTTTTCTTCTTGCAATGTCAAATGGGCAGCAGATTTTAAAAAATAGATTTTCTTAGTTTCATTGAGTTAAAACCTTAATTATGATGCATCCATATAGTCTTATAGACCCTGTCTTAAAACCCAAAACAGCGTGAAAAGCAAAAATCTCCACTTGTTCACAATGTTCATAATGTACCTAGTGGATAAATGTTTAATCAGTTGTGCTCTATATATAATGGAGCAATCTTAATAATTACTTTACTAATGAATAATGAGAAATACTGTTTTTAGATCAATGGCAGGCATTGTATACTTTTTGAGAGATTGTCTTAAAACTGTAAAATTGAATGAGCTGACCTTTTGGTAAAGAGAAAGTCTTCAAAAGTATTGGCTAGTTCTGGCCACATACTGTCAAATTTCCCAGAAGAAGCATGCTGCCGGGCAACAGGTAGCCCAATAGAAAGAACTTTGAGTAGAGAAGATACTGCTAACTTCCATGTGCTTTCAGAAGGGCAGGAATATTTCAAACTGAGAGGAACCCTAAGTGTCTGTGAAAATAAAGACAGTTTAAGATATATATTAATTAAAATATATACACACTTTAATTACTTAAGAAAACTAAAGCAGAAAAAAATAACAGCATAGGTATTTTCACTTTAAAAAGGATGTTATTTTCTAGAAAGATCAATTTTCAGACATAGTCCTCAAATCTACTGCCTAGAAAGATACTCTGTCTCCATTTTATAAACAATGACCTTGAATAAGTAATGTTTTGAACTTCAGTTTCTCATCATAAAATACAGCGATGTTATCTGAAAAGTTAAGATAGGAGGAGCAAACTTAAAATTTTGTAGCTTCTTTCAACTTGCTGTTATGGAATTAGAACATTTTGCCATAGTTTTCCTAGCAAAAAATAATTTCACCGATGGCGTTCTCCCATCTAAGAGAGATCAGTATCTTGCTTTTTTCATTATTGGTTAGGTAAACATAAACGAAAGCATCAATACTCCGAAGTCTTATGTTTTATCTCTAAAATTCTTTAAATTTCATGTTCTACTTCAACATTTAAATATACCTTTTTTCCATTTCCAAGTCATTTTAGTAAAATTCATAATTAAAAAGACAGTTTATTAAATCTTTAACCCTTGTGGATACAGGAGGAAAGCATCTGCATTATTTACAGTGACTACGATGTTGAGGCTTGCTTTTTAACTGGTGGACCTTTGAGGTAGACTGCTAAAAACCATTAAAGAACTAATTTGGTGATTCAGAATGAACTCCTAGAGTCATAGTTCTCTCCAGCAACTACAACACCAGACGGGCCAAACTACCACAGTGAGTTGTCTCAGAGCATTATCACTAGTTTCAGCAGACAATCAGATCATTTGCATTAGAGTGAAAATCCTGCTTTTATATAAAAATTCTAGTTAGAGAAAGATAAAGAGTAAAAGAGATATATTTTCATATTTCAAGGTTACGAGGGGAGTTTAAAACTTAATTTCATCACCCTCCACACAATTATTACTAACTACTCACACAGTGAACATGTTAGCATGAACTGGGACTCCACTAAGAGATAATCAGCCTAGCCAAATCTATTTATTTTTTTCCTCTCCCCATTTATTCTTTTCCTCTTCCCTCTTTGGGGAAACCTGACTCCACTTCCAGTTGGGAATTAGGGTAGGGAGATAATTAGCTTATTAAGCCAATTAATCTACTCCATTTCCCTGGCCATAATTACTGATTCAAGACTGGGCATAGGATATAAGCTGGTGGACTTAAGGTTAATTTTAGGAACCAAGAAGAACAGTGTGATAAGAATTGCAAGCACACCACACACACATCTCCTACTAGACATCAAAACCTTTATCAGTCTACTATTATGAGGAGAAACATAGTTGGGATGCAGTCAGTCCTTGGAAAGCAGAACAGAGAGAGAAAAAAAATTGATTTTTGTTGATACTGCTGAACCACTGAATAAACAGAACCTAAAACCCTCCATCTCTGAATTTTTGAACTAAGCATGGCAATAAGTACCCTTCATCATTAAAGCTAGTCAGAGCCTGAATATACGTCATTTGCAAAGAAAATAATACTAAATTACACAAAGGCAAGTCTAAATTAACATTTTATAACTCAAGGTTAGATAGCAGAATAATATAGTTTACCACTACAATTAATATTTTACTCAAATCAAGGGAATGTTAAGTACAGTAGATCTATGTGATTTATACATTTTTTGTTCAAAAACATTTCAGCAACTAATACAGAGACTAGCATATAGTATATGCTCGGTAAATGTAAGTGTGAACTGGGAAATTCTGTTCTTGCTACCACAAAGCTCACAATTCTTGAGAAAGAGAAAGCCTTGTCCACTAAACCATAATACAACATAGTAAGCAGCATCAAGAAAGGGGGAATACAGAAAAGAGATTATTTAATTCTTTGAAAAATACAAACTGATTCATGTCACGCCTTGGTGTTCAACCTCAATAAAGTCTGATTCCTAAGATGGCTTATAAGAACTATAGCTACTTTTTCAGACTTATTGTCAGCCCTGACACCTCCCTAAATGGAATTTCTCAATATTTCTTGAAAAAAATACCACAATCTTTTACATTGCTTAATGCCTCTCCCTTTCTACCTAGCAAACCTATTAATCCTTCAAATGTCACTTCTATTAATCCTTGCCAAAATCCTCTAGGCAGGTGAGTTATTTCATCATCTATGGGGAATGGGAGGAGGGACAAAGTTTTTATTCAGCACTGACACATGCCAAGTATCATTAAATGCTGTATCTCAAATGAGTCTCTTAATAGTTCAGACATGTAAGTGGTATTGGTATTAACCTTTTACAGATGAGAAATATTCTGACAGGTTCATTTACCCAAAATCATACAGCAGCAAGTAAAGAGCAATGTACTATTCTAAGGCAGGTCTGTCTGAATCCACTGTGTGGTCTTCACTCAGGACTTGATATGCTACATTATTATTTGTTTGCCTTTCTATATTCCCTTTATTGAATTATTAAATGAAAGAATTATCTTATTCATTCTTAATCCCTATTATTTAGTTAGTACCTGGCAACAGAGGTGCTTAAAAACTATTCTCAATAAATGAGATAGAACAATTGGGAAGGGTTTAGTGTGGAGGGTTAGAAAGAGTAGGACAAAAGACAAGGGAAGAAAGAGTTTAAAGAAGGCAAGGGCAATATCATATAATAGGGAAGATAATTAGAAAAAGACACAGGATTTAAAGATTTGATCTTCTAAATTTTAAGTCATTTCTGAAGCACAATATGAAAGTAAGCCAGCATGCAGTGGGTTGAGTGACCAGTGGCTAGGTGAAGGACACAAGCTGTTTACAGTAAAGGGATTTGGAAAAAAAAAGAAAGCCGAAAGAGGATGGCCATTTGAGTAGGAAGTAAAGTGAGAAAGTTCTTAAAGGGCTTAATCATCTTTCCAAGGTACGGTTCACAAGGCTAAAAGGAAAATGAAAGAAAGGAGGAAAAAGAAAAAAAAGGAAAGAGAAAAGAAGGGAAACAAAGAGAAGGATGAGCTTTGGAATGGAGACAGGCCTTCTTCCTTGAGGGAAGATGGTTCATATTGGCCTGTATCTGTTCAGTAAACAGAAGGCAAGGTTCAGGTTTGCTCTTCAAAACACAGGGAAAAAACAAGAAATAAACTCTGGAGGAATCAGACACAATCAACAAGAGATGAGTTTTAAAAATGGTTGTCCACACACTAGGGAACTAGCTTAAAAAAAATACATATGATCAGTTAAATCGATGTACTGTGAATTCCTCTCTGAATGCTCATCAACCTTGAAGTATGAGAAGTACTGTCCTAAGAAACAGGATCCTTCATTGACCTGTGACATAATTTAAGAATTGTTAAGAATCTAATGCATACTTACTTTAAAATATTTTTCATTAAAAAAAAAAAACTTTTCATACTGGGAATGGCTTCCTAAATACTATCCGTGAATGTTGGAGAAAAGTCTCTATAAGTAATAATATAAATCTTTTCTATTTATCTTAATGTATGATAATACATTATTACCTGAAGAGTAATTTCAGTAATAGTGTCATCATCAAAGAATAGAAATTAAAAAGAAAAAAGATACCTTAATAATATTCTGGAGTACTTTCTCATTCACGACTGCTTTGTGACAGGCTGTTTTTTGGTATAAATCCACAACTACTTCTAAAGACCTTTCAGCAAACGGTACATAATTCAAGGCTACCCATTCCGCCTAAAAAGTAATATTTTCACATGGAGTTAAAAAAAATGAGATTAAATTAAATTATATTGTTTTCAAAGAGAAACCTCCTTTGTCTTAAAGTTCAGTCCTTGGTTTTAGGCCACATTATATTACATGCAAAGTTTTCAAATAGATACGTACTTCACAAAAGAACAATTTTTCAGCCAGGCAAAAATTTAAATTATCAGAAAAAGCATAGAGAGCATTCTATCAAGAAATGGGAAAGATGTACTTTACTTGTTGCCAATAGGTTAGGACAATTTCAGGAAATTTAACTCACCGGTGCAAATAGTTGGATCTATTGTGATTCCATTGTGTTGCAAGACAAATAGAATGAGAAAAGTTAATACACATTAAAACTACTTTTCGGACCATGTAAAATTATAATTTAATGTTGAGTGAACAAAATCAGCCTGTGCATGCACTCAGAAATTTACTTTTCCCCTAGGCCAAAATTTGCGAATGGCTATAAAAATCTTTCAGGTAAAATCCAACTAAATTTCACACCAGCAGTAAACTATTTATTTAGTACACACGGATTTCTTCATTTTGCCACTGCAGCTATTTATTTTAGACAAGATTAGGTTTAGGGATTCAGCAGCCGTTTTGTAATGGGTGGGGCACTCAAGAAAGGAACTTTAAAGAAAAATGTAGTATGAAAGGCCAAACTATCCAGAGAACTACTTGGGAAAGGAAAGTCATAAACAAGAAAAAAAGGAACACAGAAAAGATTTTCCAGATTGTGTTTCTTTTCAGCTTAAACTGTTAACAGACACATGAAAGATTATTTGTGAGTGAAAAACTTCTGAGATACTCAAAGTCCTTCTTAAGTAGAACTGTTTACAGGCCATGAAACATTACAGAGAAAATATAATTTAAAGTACATTACCTGATTATATTTTGCATTTGCAATGTGCTTTGTTTCCAGCTGTCCATACTGCGGAGGCTTACAGGAAAATTCCACAAATGCCAGTAACTGGTCAAATATAGCAGGATACATTATCTGCATGTTTTCTGGCCCCACGCAGATGGCCTATAAAAGCAAAATATGAACAGTAGAATGCATAACCTGAACTCCAGTTCAGTTCTTCACTGTATACACATTTAACCAAAGAATCTTAGAAACTGTCCTATTTTATATAAGTATTCTACAATCTTTTATAAGCCCTGAAGGACATAGCTATTACAAGTTATTTTAAACTATTATTGAATAAAGTATAAGCTAAGTGTGTTAATCACCTAAAAATGCTTTTTAATAGAAAGTGTGATTTATTACTTAACAAACTAGAAAAAGGACAAACACTTGGAGAGGAATCCCAGGCAGTCCTGAGGTTCCACGATTGGATCACTTGTTCAGTAATATAGCCACTAGACCGTCAAGAATGCTTCACTAACCAAGATGATATTGACTGATATTGACTTCTATTTAAGCGATAGTATCTGTTCATTGAAATGACAGCTGATTTCTGCACTATGCTTAGTCTTCTGACTAACAAATAATCATGTGTATTATGGTTGGGAAAACAAGTCATGTATGAAAATCTATTTCTAAAAGAAATGTATATGTTAATTTTTCAAGAGGCAAGTGTATATTTAATGTCTAATGTATCTGAATATATAGAGTTGTTTTAAAACAAGAACATTTTAAAAAATTAATAGAGACCAAACCCATTGCTATAAACAATTTGATAAAACAAAGAGTAAAATGTATATCCTGACCAAAGAGTAAAATGTATATACTTCAGGTATATTGAAAGTACCTAAAATAAATCTTATATTTTCATTTTTTTCTAGCCACAAATGTGTTTTCTCCTCTTGCCCTTTCACATATTTTAGTGTTTCTTTTTCTCTGTGAGGAAAATATTTAATGGTATAATTTATATAATGTCTAAAATATATTTGTGCTTTACAAAACAAAAAGCATGGTCATTCTGCACTTGAGGTACCCTCAAAGTACTAAATCAAAATTCAAAGCATTTCAAAATTTTAAGGAATTTCTTTAAAAAGACGCACACAGGGGCACCTGGGTGGCTTCGGCGTTAAGTGTCTGCCTTTGGCTCAGGTCATGATCCCAGAGTCTGGGATCCAGCCCAGCATCGGGCTCCCTGCTCAGCGGGAAGCCTGCTTCTCCCTCTCCCACTTCCCCTGGTTGTGTTCCCTCTCTCGCTGTGTCTCTCTCTGTCAAATAAATAAATAAAATCTTAAAAAAAAAATATGCACACATTTATGTTTTTCTGTAATCCATGGCTTTTTTAACCTGTCAGATAATATATTAGTTTTATTTTCCCTGAAAGAAGATATAACCATTTAGTTACTATGTTACCATTTAGTTTTAAAGAAAAGTCTTGAAATATAAAGTAGATAAGTAAAGTGCTGCCATACCTACGTTAGATCATCTTGTAATTACAATGTAAAAAAGAAGAGTAAAGATATCTAATACTATCTCTCAATATTTGGTTATTTTTGCCAGTAATAGTAAATGGAGAACTTGGATACCTAAAAAAAATTCACTCTACTGACTGCTTCTGTAAGTTTCACTTTCTTGTTTATTAACCTCTTGCTGAGTCTTAACTCTTAGAAGTAAACAAGCAGTAATTACTGAGGAAAAGAAATAATTATACCAAGTGGATTCTTAATTTTCAATGAGTAAAAAAGAGAAAAAGTCTGTGTGGTTACCTTAGAAAACTAAGTATTATAATTTATTTGGAAATATCTTTGCACAATAATGACTATTCACTTTGATTTTCAGTGGTCCTTTATAAAAAGAAAACATGCTATAGTGCTATACTTAATAAGCAATTCTGAGATCTTAAGATGCATAATATGGAACTGACATTTTTTTTTAAAAACAAATCCCATCTAAGAAAAAGTTATTATTGGTTTTTCTTCAGTATTCTTAAGTTTCTATATCAGAAAAAAAAACTACAGTATGAACCTGATAACAGATTTTAGTCCAGAAGTTAAGAATCAGTCAGCAATCTAGACATTTCCCATTATTCCAGTTTGAAAACTACATGTGAAAACAAGAACAGAAAATGGACATCCAACCTCTGACATGGTTCAAGGTTTCTCTTATTAAGTCCTTCAACAGTAATTCCTTCAGTACCTGTATATCCTAAGACTTCTTTGCCCTCTCCCTCCACATACTAAGACCCCTGACAGGGAACTTGATGATGAAGACATTTAGTTTAACTGTGCCAGGCAGTAAATTGCCTTACAAATCCCATTTAATAAGAAAAAAGTTATAGATCTATTATTTTCATTTTATAGATTAAACAGCTGATAATTAGAGATTCCAAAACTTGCCCCATTGAGTAGCAGGCAGGGCTTCGTAGCACAACTCCAAGGGCACCATCCACATACGATGTGATGGTGTTTCCTGGAGTATTACTCCAGCAGCCTTGATGACGGAGGCAGATATGGTAGCCAGCCCTCTGACTTTAGGAAGTTTGGCAATAAATAAAGACAGATGCAGTCACCTGATCTCAGAACTTAGGGAAAACAAATAATCAAATACTCAGATCCCACACATGCCAAAATATCTTGGCAGAAAAAAAAAACCAAAAAAACCAATTAGCATACATAACTAGGTCAGTTTGGTGGGAACCAGTGATTTAAAAACCAAGAGAAAACTGTGACCCTGAAGCCCTAACCTATACAAGGGTAAACGTGAAATCAAAAATGAGGTTTTATGAAGGAAATGATATTTAATTAATAAAATGTTTTGTTAGATAGCTTATTAATTTAAGGATTAAGTCCCAAAGTAAGTAAATTTTGCTGTGAAAAAACTTTCTGATACGTGTGGGAGAAAATACAGAAATACTTTTCCTGATAATGAAATATGTTGATTTTTTTCTATTAGGAAATTTTAAAGATACCATACACTTGACTCATATTCAATTATTATGAAAACCATTTAGATAATCACAGTAGTAACAGCTAGAGTAAAAATTAATAACGCAAAATGGTTATCAACTGATATAAATGAACAGCAACAAAGTTTCCTAAGTTTCAGACTGAAGTTATATATATATTGTTTTCAAAGCCAGTAAAAGCTCAGAACAAATTTCTAGTAGTTGGAATAAATGATTCTGTTTGTTCTGTCATTGCTAAAGCAGAGTTTTTAAAAATAAAATTATGTACTTTTTTTTCTTGAAAAGAATTTTGGAGGCTTGTTGTTTCTTCTTTGTTTATAAAAACCTGTGTCAAACATCTGAATGAGAGTTCTAGATTATAGACATCCCATAAAGGCCTGTACTTTGCTCTGCTTTTCTAACAGAATAAATTTTCAATTTCCTCCAAGCCACTCCATAACCAACCTATGCATGGTCAATCAAGGGGGAAAAAGTAGGTACTGACAGGCTACTTTTATTTCTCCACTGAATATAAAAATAGCTATTTTGATTTCAATTGTTGAAAGCTGATATCCTTACAATAAAGTGTTTTAAATGTGAGATTCTCTTAAATTTTAAGTTTCTACACAATTTGTTTCTTTACACAATGTAACTAGGGTAAAAGAGATCAAGGAATTACTGCTCAGCTGGACTCCCTCCAGAGCCACTGAAGAGGTATTATGGTGTAACAGAAACCACTACTTTCACTGTGAAAGTTTTCATCATTCCAGCTGGATATAATGCAATCAGTTAATTAGAAAACATGATTTGCAGTACACAAATCTGATTAGCACATGTGTAATCAGAATCTAGTTCCATTCTAATTTTGTTAGAATGTCATAGCAACTTTGTTGGAATTGTTGGCTCCTCAGCTGACATTTTTCTGTTAAGCATTTTCGTTGTTGTGAATTGTGCAATTATCTTGATAGTTTAAAGAATTCTTTGATTTTGATCTGGTCCTGCCTGCTAATTGAGATTTACTCAATGATTTTTAAGTCTGTTTATTTTTTTATTTTTTTTACAGTTTTGCTGTTCGGTTTTTAATTTTTTATTTAAATTCAATTAACTAACATATAATGTATCACTGGCTTCAGAGCCAGAGGTCAGTGACTCATTAGTTTTATATAATACCCAGTACTCATTACATCATGTGCCCTCCTTAATAACTTCTTCACAGTAACAAAACACACATAGGTAAGATATATCTTTTTAAAATTTCTTTGAGGAAAATTTATAAATTTATTCTTACTTCCTTTTTTAAAACATAGGTTTCTAAAAATTCCAGACCTAAATGAAAAAATATATATATGATCCCATAGCTTATTAACTTTCTATTTATAGAAGTACTTTACTAACATTGTTATTCAGAAAAGTATATCCTCTTATGAAGAACTACATGATCAAATGAAAAATGTTGGTGAAAGGAAACAAGAGGATACAGTTTCTGAAAGACTCTCAAAACAAACCTGAATCACCTTTTCAGATACATCAGAAAACCCAATGTTTTTAAAATAACTGGATGTTTACAATCCTGAATTCACACAAAGTATTCATATACGACAATCTTGATGATCCAGATTTTATCTCAAAAAATATATAGCAAACTAAAAAATATCCAGCAAACCACATGCATTATTGTTTAGATACTCACTAAAATTCTATTACCTTTTGGAGAACATCTAAAGCTGTAAGCACAGCTTCCTGTAAACTTGTCAAAACTGCTTCAGTATAAGATGGAAGAATGAAAGGGGATGCATCTGAACTTATTGGGACTGACACAGCACTGTGCAATATGACTCCCAGCTTTTGCAAGTCATCCATGTTGAAACCAGTTTTTATGTGTTGGTAGAGAGCTGGAAATATCTGAATTAAAGCTGTAAGGAATGGCTGGCTGGGAATGAAAGTCAGTTTGTCAAAAGTAACAGGAGGCTTAGTGCTTTCCGATCCAATTCTATACCAGGTATTCCATGCAGCCCACCAGAGATTCAAATCTTCAAGTTCATCAGTAACTACTGGTGGCTCAGAGCTATTATATCTTCCAAGTCTCTCTCCAATGGAATCTGTTCTTAAAAACGGTCTGCTCAGGCCAGGGCCTGATATGGACCCTAGAAGGACAGGCACAGGTACATTAACTGCAGGTGGTGTCTCAGGCTTATCTGAGTCTCTGACAGGGGACACAATCTGTAAAATTTCCTGGAAGCTTTTCAGTGCAGCCAGAGAGACCTCGTTGTTTTTGCTGAGTGCTGCTGACTGTATATGGTCAAGAAGAACATCCCAAGCTCTTGAAAAATCTCCTATATTAGGAAGAGAAAAACAAAATCTATCAAAGTAATCAAGATTTCTCTTACTACTGCATACTTCAGAATGTTTATTTTTCTATTTAAATTCCTATACAACTAGGAAAATATGCTTAGGTATTAAGCTACAAACAATGTGAATTAAAATCAATGAAATCCAAAGCTCCGGTAAAAATTTTTTTTCAAATATAGGAACTAAGGGTACCACGAAAAGGGTAATGAATATATCAATGTTTTGGTCTTAAAAACAGAAACCTACAAATGTATGTACACATATTTACACTATTTCCTGGTATTTCTGCCTAAAGAGAATGGAATAAAAACTTTAGAGGGTAAAAACAAAAGCTTTTTAGTAACAACTTTGATCTATCCATCTATCTTTATTAATGTTAAAATCTTAAAGATGTTCTCATTTTTAAAAAGATTGGAAAAGTTACAAATTATAACTGAATAATATATATTTTTATAGGTCTAAATGTTTAAAATTAATTATGCTATACTCATAAAATCTTTACACTTTGTTTTTCATATTTACATAACTTATAGTTGCAGAATTTTCCTTCTTCTTCTTCTTTTTTTTTTTTTGGTTGCAGAATTTTGTTAAACATTTTTTCCTAATTACAAGGAGTCATCAGGAGAAAATGTACCATAAAGAACAGACTGCCTTTTTGAATGAGTCTAAATTTCTTCCTCTCATGTGAAACTAAGCCTGCTGATCCACCATCAGCAGAGCATGGGCTGAATGGTTTTTGGTTTCCACTGATCAATCTCTTGTTCTACTTCTATGACCAACTAAGCACATTTATACTGAAGTTCTTTATACCAACATGTAGTTTGCTCCTATGAAGCCCAGCAAAAATGACCCTGTTCCTCCAGCAATCTAGCCTAATGGCTTTAACACCATGAATTATTACCCAATACTTGCACTTACTTTTTTTTTTTTTTAAAGATTTTGTACTTTATTTATTTAAGAGAGAGAGAGGAAGAGCAAGCAAGAGCACGAGCGGGCGGGAGGGTTAGAGCAAGAGGGAGAAGCAGATTCCCCGCTGAGCAGAGTGCCCAACGAGGGGCTCAATCCCAGGACCCCGGGATCATGACCTGAACCAAAGGCAGACACTTAAAACCAACTGTGCCACCCAGGCGCCTCACATACTTGCATTTAAATAATACCAAAATCAGAAGAACAGGTATTTTCCAAAGCAGGATGACATACATAGGCTATGAAATACTTAAATAAGGTTTAAAGTCACCTCCCCAAGGCTATAAATGACCAAATTTTTAAAGAGGAGATAAACCCATATGCCTAAGGAAGCATTCGGTTAGTAGGAAAGCTCGAAGTAGCCCTGGCATAAAACAATAGGTACTACTCTGCCTATGTAGGACAAAGAAATAATACGTCACCAGTTACATGCCTCTTCCTCTCCACTCTTTCTTTTATTAAAAATTGAGGTATAATATACATACAACTGAAAACACAGATTTTTTTTAGTAAACTGTTCAGAGTTTTGACATATTACATTTAAAAACTATCAAAACAGCTAAACAAACACTTCTGCCTGTTGCCATCCTAGTTCAAAAGTCAGATGAAACAATAATTTATCAACCAGAATGGTGACTTAATCTCACATTATTTCATATCATCGGGGAAAAAAACCCTGGAATTCCTCTATTGATTTAACTCTATGTCTAGAAAAAACTCCTCTTTCTAAAAGACGAGGTATAATTATATATTGTATATGGTTATGTTAAAAATATGAACATTCTAAGATAATAAAAACATTTTCTAATCTTTGAAATATAAAAAACTTATCAAAGCTACAAAAACTATCTTATGTCTTCATTTTTAAAAAACTAGATCTTTATTAGGTTTTAGCTTTTAAAATAAAGTAACTATCATGGAAGTATTAAAAATGATAGTTAAAGTATAATAAAATGCTTATTTTGTCAAAACTCAGCAAATGCTCAGTTAGGACTGGTACATTTCATTTTATGTAAATTTTATGTGAAAATTAAAAACTATGATTTTTACATATATATTATATTATATTAAGCTCTAGGAATGCAAAATGGATCAGACACTACAGATTATTTCTGGGAAAAAAAAAGGAAAACTACACAAAGAACACTACACAAAAATGCTGATGGAAAGAATAAATATACTTATGCCTTAACAGAAACAAAAAAGCTAAATGTAAAATAATAACTTGTAAAAATGCAAGAATATGTAAAACATGCTCACATTTATGCAAAAAAAATATTTCTCTTCCGTTCACATTTCTCTACCACCACCATCACTACCATCAGAAGTGAAGGTACAATCTGCACTGGCTTTCTTAATCTTAGTAATATTGACATGTACACATTCTCTCTGCCTGTAAAACTCTTCACATTTCGTCTTACTGTTGCCTGATGAACATACTACTCATCCTTCAGATCTCCTCAGCTAAAATACTGCTTTCTTAGGGAAGTCTACCTGGATCTCAGAGGCTGGGTCAATTACGTATTACAAGCTTACAAAGCACCACTCCTTTGTAACATTTATCACTGCAGTAAGTTTGCATTTATTTAATTATAGTTACTCCCTCAGGCACATGATACCAAGGATGCTGTGTATTTTACTCATCACTGTATCCCCTAGAGGCTAGCCCATATGAGGTACATTACATATTTCCTCAATGAAATGAATGAAAACGTGTATGGTCATGCACACACCACCATACACAGGCTGGCAAATAAGACTGATTATTCTTGGGAAGTAGCATTGTGCATAAGTTTTTTAAAGATCTTTTGTATTTTCAAAATTTCCTTTAACAGGAATTACTTAGATAACCGGGGGGGGGGGGAATGTATATATACCTAAAGGTTGCAGTAAATATCTTCTAGTGTTAAAGATTCTTGCTACTCCGGCCAATGTTAAAACCCATGTCTCTGCCCACTGCTTCTCTGCTGTGTCCCTTGAATGATGAATGAGAATATTGCCACCTCCAGACTCAATCTTTTCTTTGTCTGCAGTAGTAGAAGACTCCCGAACTCGGTCCAGTAGATGAAAGAGAACCTGAATATTTATAAAAATGCACATAAAAATAACATAGCTTTAAGTAATAGCACAGAAGTTAGAAATTGTCGCAAGAAATTATACCTGACAGATCAATCCCATATACCAGAAAAAATCTAACAGTAGAGATATTATAATATCTTTAAAGTCATAGAATTTAAAAAAATTTTTTTAAAGATTTTATTTATTTGTCAGAAAGAGAGCACACAAATAGAGGGAGGAGCAGGCAGAGGGAGAAGCAGGCTCCCCGCCGAGCCAAGGAGCCCGATGCGGGACACAATCCCAGGACCCTGGGACCATGACCTGAGCCGAAGGCAGATACTTAACCCACTGACCCACCCAGGCATCCTGGAATATGAAAAACTTTTAAACTGGATAGAATATTTTCTAAGATTTGTTGATTTAGGGTATCAATAGAGCATCTACAGGGTAATATATAAGAAGGGAATGAAGCTAAGAAGTCTATGCAAAAAATAAATTATGGAAGACATCTGTAGAGAGATTATAACTGAAGGTTCAGGACTACATGAAGGTGCTTCATCAGGACTACATTCAGGACTGAAAGTTCAGGACTACATCAAGCAAGGGGACGCCTGGCTGGTTCAGTCGGTAGAACACATGACTCTTGAACTCAGTGTCATTAGTTCAACCCCATATTGGGCATGAAGCCTACATTAAAAAAAAGAAAGAAAAAATCAAGCAGGGAGTGTTTCGGACTTGGAGAAGGTTTACATTTGAAGAGTAGATTCAGGGGAAGGAACTGAAGAAAAACAATTTTAAAAACTGGAAAGAAAAGCAGAAGTACTCGGTGAAACAGAATCCAAGGGAAGAGAAATTTCAAGGAGAAAATAATCAACAGTGTTAAATGCTACAAAAAAATAAAAATGAGTAGGATAAGAACTGAATTTAGGGTGAAAATCTTGGCAATTAGAAGCCCACCTGTAGCCTATGAACAATTTCTGTGGTTCTCAAATTATGGTCTCAGAACCAACAGCACTGGCATCACACAGGAAATTCACAGACATGCAAATTCTCAGACCCCAAGCTAGGGGGTTCAGAAAAATCAGAAATTCTGGGAGGCAGGGGCTGGTGGCTCAGCAGTCTATGCTTGAACAAGTTCTCTAGGTGATTCTGTTACATTAAGGTTTAAGAGACTCTGAAGTAGAATAATCTGGAAATCATATTAAAGGGTGAGGAGAATGCAGAGGAGGTAAGGAAACAAAAAAAAATCACTGACAATTAGGCAACAAGATTAACAATTAAGCTGTTGAAAAGGAAAATAGGAATCAGAGAAAATACGTTTGTTTTTTAAAATGGTAAGGGAGGCTTAAGCACGTTTGTGATCTGAAGAGGAGGAGCCAGTGGATGGAGCTGAAACAGAATACGCAGGACGGAAGAGAGATTTTAATTATTTTTATTAGTGGATATGAATTATTTATTTTTTAGGAAGATATTTTAGAATGTTTTTATTGAACTGAAGACAAATTGTTAAATACAATTAAGATTTACTATGCAGCTTATTGTCAAACTTACTGATCTGGGAAATTCACAAAAGTGGTGAAATGATAAATAGATTTTTATTAAAATAGAATACCTAGAACAAAAAAGGAGAGCTTTGAGCAAAGAGGGGTTGCTCAGTAATAAGTTGTTGGTTTTGTAAAAAGTTTTTAAAAAATATTTATTTTGAGAGAGAGAGAGAGAGAGACAGAGGGCACCTGCACACAAGCCGGTGGAAGGGCAGAGGGAGAAGGAGGGAGATAATCCCAAGCAAACTCCACACCGAGTACAGAGCCCCTAATGCAGGGCCCGATCTCACAGCTGTGAGATCATGACTTGAACCGAAATCAACAGTCAGATGCCCAACCAACTGAGCCACCCAGGCACCCCATAGAATGTTTTTAAAAAGAAGATGAAAAAGAAAAATAAAGGGGTGCCTGGCTGGCTCAGTCAGTACAGCGAGTGACTTTTGGTCTCAAGATTGTGAGTTCAAGCCCCATGCTGGGTATAGAGATTACTTAAAAATAAAATATTAAAAAACAAAGAAAAGCAAGGGGAAATAAAGAAAAAAATGAAACTGTACATTTAATGAAGAGAATATACAGAATTTACCAATTAGAGGTTACTTCTGTTTTGTGATTCTGCAAGTAAATTTCACTACTATTGATATTCTTTTATTTATAAAATTCTCAGTTGGTCACATTTGAATTATGTGGTTTTGGGGAAACAGGAAGAAAAAAAGGAAAGGCAAAGGCAGAAATCAGAGACAGAAAGAGATGAAGACAGAAAAAAAGAAAATAGGCTTTCAATATGTAATTTATTCTGTGTGAGGTATGACGAAACTAACAATCTGTTTTGTCAAAAGCACAAATGTATGGAAATTCTTCTTCAAAAATTAAGAGGAACAAGATTAATTGAAAACTTAAAAATCTGTCTCAAAAGCTAGTAAGTCAAGCTAATCCACAATACCTTCCAAATAACAGTGTGCCACGTCGAGTGCTGTAATAAAGTTCCATGTGCACCAATTGTTGAAAACAGAGTTTGTCCGGCACTCTTCCTCACAGCAGGACGGGGGTCCACACATAGTTCACCCAATTTTGCATAAAGACACAACCACAAGCAATCAAATGGCGGAGCAGGATGGAAAGGCCGATTTAAAATAACTCCTTTCTCTTCTGCCTGCTTTTGCTGGGCTGCCTCTTCTTTATTTAATTCTCTTTCAATAGTTTCTCCTCTTTGGAAAAAATAATCTGAAATATTCCACTAAAAAGCAAAGTAGAAAAATGCCATTCACTCAGAGATTTTATTTTAAACACATAAATATATATGCAACACATGGTTGCTTTACCTTTCAGAATAAAACTTTTAAAAGCCACTTCAGTAATTTTTCTAGTAGAACAGATTTGAAAACATCTCTGTCACATGTCTCCATCAGATCCCAGGAGAATTGGGGGAAATAAGCATGTGCTAACATGAATATTTTCAAACATTTTTATTATGAAACATTTCAAGAACATATAGAAAAACAGGGAATATGTATCAATATATTGATATACAGAAAGCCAGTTCTTAGCATTCTGTCACATTTACTTCGTTCAACTAGATTAAAGGCTTTAAAAAAATAACCATGATACCATTAGGACACCACAAAAATTATTAACAATTCCTTAATATCATTTAATATCTTATAATTTCATAAGAATAATTACTATATCCAAATATATCTTATGACTTCATTCTCAACCACAGTATGTGGTATATGAATTAATGAGAATTATGCCAATGATAAAAATGTAGAGAATCCTATGAACATAAATATAAAGGAGGTGACATCTAGCAGTAATTTAATCAACACTGAATTAACTACTCTTTGGAAACAATTCTGTATACATGCTTATTTCCTTTCCTATAATTACATTTTTCATAGTAACTTCCCTAGCTTGTAAGGGGTATTTTAGTTTGACTTTAAAAATTTCTGGTTTATAATAAACATTACAAAGAGTCTAAATAATCACCTTTAAATACATTTATATTGGAACAGCTTTCTCTTTGTTTACTTATGTAATATTAATAATATCCTAGCGTAGATTTTACTTCTTTCTACATTAAAGACAAGTAAAATGAGGCTCAAGACATCAATAATTAAACAAGAGGCACACAGAATTAAAATACAAGTATATCTGTTTCCAAGTCAGAGCTCTTCTGTTAACATATGCCTTCTAACAGCTAATAAAGCAGTGCTGACAAACTACAGGACTGTGTATACAGCAAAGCCTTATGTATATAGTAAAGCCTTTTATTGGAGCTTTATTTACTAAATAAGTAGTATATGGAAATGTTGCTACTGAAACAATATTAAAAATCAGTTAATTTTTACATTAGCGTATATACTATTGTTTATTAAACCTCTCACAACAAACCTTTTAAGGCTAAATTTTAGCTCAATATATCAAAATTATTCCAAATATTCTATATTAATGAAGTAATTCTTAAATTATGTCATTTACCCCTTCATGCAAAATAGAAGTTTAGTACTTAAAGGTCATTGAACAACCACTCTAAAGCCAAAAGCCGATTTTCTTAATATTCACTCTCAATAGCATAACAGTGATTTCTAAATTATATTATCACAAGAAAGGCAATAATACTTACCAATAAACCTATTGAAGTCAAACTAATATTAAGTTCTTGATTATGAAGTCCAAAGCTACCTGCAACATCGACAACAATCTGCAGGCACGTACAAGGCATTGTTGGTAGAAAATCTGTCACAACCAACTGAAGACACTGGAATGCAGTTCGTATCAAGGATTCTCTGAAAAAAATGAAAAAAAATTATACTCATACACTTAAAAGAATTGTAAGCAAAAATACACACCTTACACTAATTTTAACCAAGTTAAATTCTATTTTAAAAAATTGAACAAGGGACGCCTGGTGGCTCAGTTGATTAAGCAGCTGCCTTCAGTTAAGCAGCTCCCAGGATCCTGGGATCCAGTCCCGCATTGGGCTCCTTGCTCAGCAGAGAGTCTGCTTCCCTCTCTGCCTCTGCCTGCCGCTCTGCCTGCTTTGCTCTCTCTCTCTCTGACAAATAAATACATAAAATCTTTAAAAATAAATAAATAAATAATTGAACAAGAAAATCTTCCCTAATACAGGTCATACAGTATTTCAGTATTTACATAAATGTAAAAGAGAAACACATACTTGAACAAATTAACAAATAAAAATAAAGAAATAATTTTGTATCAACTAGCCAAACACTAATGAGAAAAGGAAATTGGCCACAGCTACTTTCTCACCATATCCCCTAGCATGGTGCCTAGCACATGCAAATACACACAACTTACTCGCTGAATGAAAATTAGTGTCTCATTCTTTTATATCTATATCTTATTTAAAATTCTCTAGGGGCGCCTGGG
This sequence comes from Ailurus styani, assembly GCA_002007465.1. Lineage (NCBI taxonomy): Eukaryota > Metazoa > Chordata > Mammalia > Carnivora > Ailuridae > Ailurus > Ailurus styani. The sequence continues at coordinate 1,888,685 of LNAC01000280.1, forward strand.
TGGCTTGGTGGGTTAAAGCCTCTCCCTTCAACTCAGGTCATGATCTCAGGGTCCTGGGATCGAGCCCTGCATCGGGCTCCCTGCTCGGTGGGAAGCCTGCTTCCTCCTCTCTCTGTGCCTGCCTCTCTGCCTACTTGTGATCTCCCTCTCTCTATGTCAAATAAATAAATAAAATCTTAAAAAAATAAAAAATAAATAAAATTCTCTATCTAGTAGTCTGTAGAAGAAAAGAGTACATTTTGAATTTCAAACGAAGAGAATAAGGAGTAACTGATTTTAGAAATTCCAGTGGTGAAAAATAATAATGAAAATGAATTATAATAGCTAATGCTTACTTTTTCTTAAATATTTTATTTATTTATTTATTTGAGAGAGAGAGAGAGAAAGAGAGAGAGAGATAGCACGCAAGCAAGGGGAGGGAGAAGAAGCAGACTCCATGATCATACAGGGCTTGATCTCATGGCCCTGAGACCATGTCCTAAGTGGAAATCAATTGAATCCCCAAGGAACCAAGCCACCCAGGCACCCAATAGCTAAAACTTATTATTGAGTGTTTGCTATGTCATGCACTTCCTAAGTGTTTTACATGTACTGATTAATTTCATCCTACAACGATAACCTATTTTATAACTGCACTGTAGACTGGGAGAAGAAAGAAACAAGCTTGATTTAAGCCATGGCTGATCTCTTTCCACTTTAGTCATCTCAGTATTTTGTAGTATTTAAGAAAATTTAAGGCGCCTGGGTGGCTCAGTTCGTTAAGCAACCACCTTCAGCTCAGGTCATGACCCTGGAGTTGGAGAACCGAGTCCCACATCAGGCTCCCTGCTCAACAGGGAGTCTGCTTTCTCCCTCTGACCCTTACCCCTCTCATGCTCTCCCTCATTCTCTCTCTCAAATAAATAGAATCTTAAAAAAAAAAAAGAAAGAAAGAAAATGTATTACTACAATAAATAAAAAATAATTTTCCATAATAGTCCCAAGCATCTCAGTCATATAAAACTCCTTAACTGGTCATCATACTAAATAGTATGAGTTCTGCTGCAGAATCAGACAAATATATGCAAACATCTGATAGACCTCTCCATGGCAACGTTCTACCTTAAGCTAAATAAGTCCATTTTGTTCTTCCTTCAGTATTTACTACTTAGCTAATAATACCACCATTCATTAAGCTGCCTAATTACAAATCTGGAAGTCATTCCCTTATTCTATCTCCTATATCACCCTTCACTCCCATAATCAATCTGCTAAGTAGCTCAAAACCATCACTCTTTCTATTTGTAGAGAACGTTGCAGGTTCTCTCATTTCCCATCCACCCCTCCATGGTGCTGTCACAGTGATATATCTCAAATGGACATCAGATCACACTGCTCCTCTGCTTAAAACTCCTAAAATGCCTCTCACTGAAGATAAATCCAAAAAGTTTATAAAAGCATATAAGGTCCTTCATAATTTTGGTTCTGCCCTCCTCTAGGGACACAGGCCCCTACCACTGGAATCTTATTCTTTTGCAGCATAATGGACTATTCTCGTTAGGATTCTACTTTCAGAGCTTGTTCCTCTTCCCTAAGATTCTACTTTTAGAACAAGAGCTATTTATTTGTGCAATCAGAGTAACTAGCAAGCATAGGACTTAGAATATACTGGCATGAAATAAATGAACAATAAAATTTTAAAAGTCTCTTAAAAGCAATCTCTTAGATTTCCCAATGTAGGCAGAGAAGTAAAATTCTAAGGGTTAATTCACATCTTACCAATGCTTATTTTAATAATACAAAACCCAATCTTTGGATATGTTACAAAATTTGTTAGCTTGGTACATTTACCTTACAAACCTTGTATTTTTGTATAAATGTCAAGTGTCAAATAAACAGCAATTTTTCTATCCTTCCAAAACAAAGGTGAGCCCTGATAATTCCCTATAGTCACTGGGGGTAGGAATAAGAAAAACAATTCTAGATCTTAGCCAGAAAGGGGATACATAAAAATTACCACTTCTGCAAGATTTTAGGATGAAGTCCCTCTTCATTAATTTTTTGGATATTAATTTTAAACACTTACCCTTGATCATTTCTGATTGCTCCCATGACTCCAAGCACTAATGGCCATCCAGGCCCAAGACTGTCTCCCTGACTCTGAAGAATCTGCAACACACATTCTAATTGCTTGAGTCGGATATCTGGATGGTTAATACTGGACATCTCCTTTAATGGATTCAATAAAAGTAATTGCAGCCTCTGAAAGGAGGGCAGGAAACTAATTAGGAAGAGAGGCTCAAAAAGACAGGAAGGCTTTACAGTTGCTTTTTAAATTTAAATTCACCTCCACTCAGACTATAATAGTAAATAGAAACTTTTCTACTAAAAGAAACATTGAATGTGATTCTGTAACCATAATCATCAGAGGTTTATTTTGTCCTCTGTGTTTTTTTAAAGTATAAGAAAATAAAAACCAATTAACATGTTGAATTTTGGATTAAATGGAAAGTGATCCTGCATTAAAAGACATTAATTAAAGATCCCAAACAAAAAATTATTTTTTTTTAAAAGACACTAATTAAAGACCCATATGAAATTAATCTCACCAAAGGAGGTATATCTATTTATATCTAGCTATTTTTGGAGAGAGGAAAATAATCCCCAATTTCTAAAATCACCTATCATTTACTTCATTAATGTATATCACATGTATTTAAATTTAAAATTCTTATACTCCTAAAAATTAAGTATGGTAGACACGAACAAAGACGGCATAAAACTACTGGAACCCATTGGAGTAAAAAAAAAAAGTACTCTGTTCTGGTCCTTTCAGTATCTAAAAGCACTTGCTTCGTTTTTAACTTTTTTCTCTTCGAGGACTCACTTATTTGGTTCACTGACTAAAAAAACATTTACACTCTCCCCATGTGCCAGGTATTAAGCTGAATGTTAAGGATATGGATCAGGGTTTTCTTTTCAAAAACCTTAAACTAGAATAGGAAAAAGTATGAAATCACTAAACTGTAATCCCTATAAGAACATACATCTTTTCTTTTTCATTTATCATTCTATGCCAAGAGCTAATACAATAGTTGGCACATCACATGTACTCAATTTAAGTAATACAATTACAATATAGTAAGATAATGAAGGCAATAGAAATGCCTATTAAATGCCTCATTCCTGCTCATTCTTCAAACAAGAACTTCGGTGGAGTTTTAAAAAACTGTGTAAAATATAGATGAATGATTACAGAAGTCAGGAGAAAGGATTCAAAAATAAACTCTGGGAGAATAAAATAACTTTTAAAATAAAAATCTATTTATTGTACTTGTCTCGTCCAGCACTTGTTTTCTCCCCACGTAAGGATAATTAGAGAAAAAAATTAGAGACAGTTAAGGACCAAACCAAGGAGGCTAATGAAGTAGGGTGTCAAAATAAAGCTTCAGCAATACATGAACAGGGAAACTTCCACACTGGAAGACCAGTTCTAGGTAGTTTAGTAGCTTTAATTCCGTGTCATTTGCAAGAAAGTTGCTATACTTTTTAATAAAGATAATCCTAGAAATCCAGACATATCAACCTCTGTAAGATGTCCACAGCCTACATATTAAATAGAATATTAAGCAACAAAACCCATTCTCAGGCTATCATCCATTTGATAAATTAAGAAAAAATTACATATGGAAGAGGATGATTTTATATTAAGAATTATTCTTAAAAACAAGAAATTTTTTTTACCTGGTTTTGTGAAAGTGGAGGATCATGGTTAAATGTTAATCCTGCTTTAATAAGTGAAGTTAAAGCTTCTGCTCCCCATTCTCTCATTCGAGAGTTTGGATGCTGGCAGACCTGAAGACAAAACATTAAACAAAAATTAAATATTTGTATACTTAAACTATGTGTCACACATCAATTTGAGAAAAGAAAAATTAGAACATTATATTTTCTGTTCTTTCATATTTTACTTTTTTTAAAAGATTTTATTTATTTATTTGAGAGAGAAATAGAGAGCCCAAGCAGTGGGAGGGGCAGAGGGAGAGGGAGAAGCAAGCTCCCTACTGAGCAGGGAGCCCAAAGTGGGGCTTGACCCCAGGACGCTGGGATCATGACCTGAGCAGAAGGCAGACATTTAACTGAGCCACCCAGGCACTCCTGTTCTTTCATATTTTAAAGATTTTATTTATTTATTTTACAGATAGATTACAAGCAGGCAGAGAGGTAGACAGAGAGAGAGGAGGAAGCAGGCTCCCTGCTGAGCAGAGAGCCTGATGCAATGCGGGACTCGATCCCAGGACCCTGAGATCATGACCTGAGCTGAAGGCAGAGGCTTTAACCCACTGAGCCACCCAGGCGCCCAGTTCTTTCACATTTTAAAAATCATATCAAATGTTCATCAATAAGGGCTGAATGAAAAATTATATCTACAATATAAGTTAGCTTACCTTCTGTATAAGGGGCAAAGGAAGCAATAGAGAGACAGAAGATAAAAGATGAAACTAAATAAGTCACACAAAAAAAGGATGTCATAAAAGTAAGTTGTGTCATCAGAGTAAACAAAAGCAGCAAGCTGACACTAAAGTTCCTAATGAGGCCTACCCTCATAATCAAATATTGTGCTAAAATCTTAAAAACTTATTTTTGTGCCATTTGGTGAGAAGGTCCATGATAAAGAAATCGGCATAAATCCTTTAATAATTCATAAAAGTAATCCCAATAAAACAGAAAAAACAATAAAGGACAAGGACATTTGTTTTTCTTATTAAGAATAATACCTTTCCTAGCTTACTCAAAAAATACAAAATGATCCTGGTAATCGAAACCTAAAGCACACATAAACATGTATAATGACAGAAGCAACTGTTACTGAGAAGGAGCTAATTTATTACCAATCATTCCAACTTGGACACAAATTCAGAAGAAATTCCCTGGTACTGTATCTATAATTAGTGATACCAAACAAGCTTTTCCCTTTGCAGAAGAACTGTCTCAGGATCACAGGAAAGGCTGTAAAGACACAATGTTTACTACTAACTCTCAGTCCAACTGCCTTGAAGTTTCAGAACTAGTTTAAACTAAGGTGGATCAAGAGACTATATAACAAAAGAAAGAGGTCCCAAGCTAACAGCTGAAGGAGACTTCAGAGATTGCATTGATGTATCACCCATTTTCAGCCAAAAGCAATTCCTTCACCAAAGCAATTATTGTAAAACTTTAGTCCTTGATAAATTACACAGGTATTAGTACAAGGAAAAAAATGGTAATGCTGATTTTTCGTATGGTTATCCAGAATCATTAGTTCAATGTGCAGGTCTTTATTCTTAACAAAGAATAAACACAGTATTTAAGAAAAGGAAGTTACCTCAAGCAGATGGCCGGTTAGAGGTCTCCAAAGAATTTCTATTCGGTGCATGTTAACTAGACCCGTTTCTAACAATTTGGCAACAGCAAAAAGAGATGGTTCCTAGAGAGAAAACATATTGTATTTTGCTATTATAAGAATTTTTAGTACCTCAAATGTAAATAAAACTCACAATACTCTGAAAAAGTCATGACTATAATTAACATCTAATTAGCATAAAGTTAGTAATAATCATAACAGAACCTCAGTTATCATGAAACAAGCCTTTCTGCCAACCCTCAAGTATCCAGAATAGCTTCTAGTTGGAAAATCTGGTTAGGAAGAGAATGCCTTCATAAGGAAAAATTGAAAAATTCAAAACTTATTCCAGACACATAGAATGGCTAGTCTTTTGACCAGAAGGAAAGATGCATTCTGCCACAGACTAAATTTTGTCCCCCTAAAATTCCTATGTTGAAACCCTAACCCCCAAGTTGATGGTACCTGGAGATAAGGCCTATAAGGGGTAATTAAAGTTGAATGAGGTCATACGGTGAAACTCTGGTAAGATAGGATTAGTAGTGTCTTAAAAGAAGAGACACCTGAGAACTTGCCAGTGTGCTCTTGAGCACTCCACCCTTACCACATGAGGACACAGTGAGAAGGTAGCTATCTTTCAAGCCAGGAAGAGAGTCCTCACTAGAACCACCATGCTGGCATCTAGATCTCAAATCTGCAGCCTCCAGAACTGTACGAAAATACATTTCTGTAGTTTAAACCACACAGTCTGTGATAATTTGTTACGGCAGCCCAGGCTGACTAATATATATTCTTATTAGTGTAGTTTTCAAATGTCCACGTTTTATGTGTGAATGTCAGGAAGTATGAAAAAAGCAGAAAGAAGACAACACAGAGCAGAGGAAAGAAGTATGATGTCAGGAATATGGCAAATATCAGAGCTGTTTAGACACTAACAGAAAAGTAGAAGGAAAAGAAGACAAATCCCTCTCCTCAGTTGCTGGCATTTCACCAACCAGAAAGACAAATATGGTCAGGCTGATCCTTCCTGCATGTACTAATGTTGTACGCACCTTAAAAATGTGTGTGGTAGAAAAATGTATCATTGTAGAAACAGCATAACTGTGAACTACCTGTAACTGCCTAGGATTTCATTTCAACTGTACCACTTAATAGCTATGTAACACTGAGTAAGATACTACTTCCACTAAATTTTTTTAATCTATGAAATGGAGATAATAATATACAGAAACAACCACCTGTTAGAAAGTGTCTGGCACACAGTAAGTCCTCATAAATGTTGCCTAGTATTACTTCCTCCTCCTCCTGTTCATTCTAACCAGGATGTACACAGGAATCATGTGGCATTTAAAAGAATGTACAGACGTCCATCCATACCTCATAACGAAAGATTCTTATTCAGGAAGCCTAGAATGTAGTCCTGGCATTTGTATTTTTTAAAAACTCAACAGCAGACTTTTTTTTTTTTAAAAGATTTTATTTGTCTGAGTGAGCGAGAAAGAGAGAAAGAAAGCACATAAGCAGAGGCAGAGGGAGAGGGAGAAGCAGACCCCTCTGCTGAGCAGGGAGCCTGATGCAGGGTTCGATCCCAGGACCCCAGGATCATGACCTGAGCCAAAGGCCAATGCGTAATAAAAAACTCTACAGCAGACTTTGATGCACACAAAAGTCAGAGCCACTAGTGGTTAAGAATAAAGCTCTAGAATGATACATATGTGGCTTCAAATCCAAGCTCTAACATTTACCAAATAGGTGACCCCAGGTAGATTAGTTAAGCTCTCTATTTTCATATTTCATCTGTGAAAAAGAGGATACTACCCCAAACCTCATCAAGTTGTTTTAAATTATTAAATGAGTAAGTGCCTGACATACAGTAAACTATGAACAACAGCTGCTTTTTTATTTTCGTCATTGTTATACTGAGCTTGGTAATATGTCTGCACAAGTATCATCAACCCATTTGCAAACTTTATCATAAGCTACTTCCTCAACACACTGGCACAAATTCCTGAAATGAGGACCAAAAATGAGATGACTGATCACTTTAAAGCCACAATAAAGGACACTGACATATACATCTTTAATCCCTAGAATATTTAACTCACTCAGAAGAGCTGACATTGATAAAGTATTTTTTAACAATGAAAAAAATTATACAAGTTTCTACTTATTTCAACACCTGCATATTTTACAAAATTTTTAAAGAAAGCACAACTGAATAATAAATTGTTTTATGCTTCCATTTAAAAATGTTTATACTTGAATTATTTTTGTAAACTTTTATTTCTGTTCCTCATTTATCACTTCACTTTATAAATTTAAATCCTGTTATAGAGAAATGAGAACACATTCTCAGCAACATAATCTCCATTCCAGTGCATCTATGTTCTCAACAATTGTTCCCTCTAAGCCTCCCTGAAATATCACATCTGCTCCTACCACTCTCTTGAGATTGTATTCTTCCAGGTTAACTATAAACTAATAATAACCAAACTTCCTATTTCTTCTCAATTCTCTTCTTGACTTATTGTAACATTTTTCTCTTTTGATTTCCACAAAACTGCCCTTCTCTAACTTTTACTATTCCTTCAATATCCAACTCCAATCACAAACTCATCCATCTTGATTAATCTTAGTTTAGTCGAAATATGCACTAAAAACATCTTCCATAACAGGATACTAAGGATTCAGAAAATAAGTCTCACACCAGTTAAGATCTATAACTTTATTTAAACTCTTATACCACTTTATCACTTAACCATGAGCCAAGTAGTTTATATGCAATTTGAAAGTAAAAATCTTATATTTCCTCTGTATTTCCTAGCAGGGTATCATGTACATATAGTAAAAAGCATACTGTGGTTACTGACTGAATATATAAATTCTCAAGACATTACCACAGAAACTTGCTCAGATTTCTTTAAGGTACTCTATTAAAAATATATTTGTGTGTTAAGAGTTAATCTAAAAGATGTAGGATTATTAAAGATATCAAGAAATTGATTACTTCACTATATTTTGTATCACTCTTGCCTTAAGTTGGAGTAAACTATAATATATATTTTTAAACACCTACATGCTTATGTAATTTTCTAGCTATGTACTATAATATATAAAACCTCTCCCTAATAAGACCTTACTGGTTAATCTTTAAATCAGTCTTACAGATGACAAGCCACAGTATAAAGAATTATAATTTAGGTCTAGGCAGTCAACATAATTTTGGATCTTACAGGTATATGTTAAACAAATTATAAAGCTGCATTCTCTGCTTTTTAACTAATCATGTTCTGGGTATCTTCACTTATTTGTAAATGGTCACACTATACTTGCTTTAAAACATAGATAGCATTTTATTTTAAATAATTTCTAAAATATAAATAAATCCATATATTCCTGTGCTAAGTAGACTAGAAAATGATATTTTGAGTATAGAAAGAAATATTCTTGAATGTCAATATTCAAAAGTACTGTTTTATTTATTCAGTCAATGAGCAAAGCAAAAACTTAATTTTCAAGGTAGGGAGAATCATTACCTTTAGAAAGAAATGATTAGCTCCTTATTTTCCATCCCAACGAAGGCAAGAGAAACTGAGACATATATATATTGCTTGATTTAAATCTTGTATTGCCCCAATCGTAAATTGTAATTACAAATACTACCATGACATATTATGGAACTCATTTATAAATGTGGTATTGCCTTTATTCTTTATCAAAATGTTCCTTAAAATACTCAGTACTCAAGAGAAACAGACACAGTTTAAAATTATAATACATATTAGACATATCACAAACTAAATCATGTTCTCTTCACTCCCCCTTCAACAAATAACCACACTGAACGGTAAAAGCTCAACAGAATTGATAGCCTAAAAGGTAAGCATTAGTCCCACTACTAAAATACTAAGATCATAATGAGTGTACACCTTATTTAACTCAATACTGTACCATATTTAAAACAGAAAGATAGAATATCACACCTTATTATTTCCATAGGCCATATCCATTGCTTCTAGGGATAAGGAGCAAAGTGCATTTATTAAATGATGCAATGATACGTCATCAAGATACCTACAATGAAAATGAAGAAATAAAACATTCTGATCTAAAATATACACTAATAATATTTCTATCCATTTTAAAAACTGATTCTTACTGTGAGCTTTCAAACAATCTTGAAAGTATATTGGAAATCACTGGTAAATCTGTCATCACTGCTGTTGTTAGAACCTAAGAGAAGAATACAATTAAATGTAACGTACAAACATTTCAGGAACCACAAATTGAGTAAAACTAACTAGAGCTTACCGTACTGGGTCCTTCTACAGCTCTCCCAGGTTTCAAGGCACCACCACTACTAGGCTTTAATCCCAGAATCCACACAAGATGCTGTAAAATTAAAGGAAAAAAAATAAAGAAATTTATAAAATTATAAGAATTCTAATAACTAAAACTGAAAATCGGTAGTAACTTCTAATAACTACAATTAAAATCAGAAATAGGTTTCCAATACCTAATTTTTAAAAAAAGATTTATCTATTTATTTGACACAGAGAGAGAGAGAGAGAGAGAGAGAGAGAGAGAGAGAGAGAGAGAGAGAGAGAGAGAGAGAGAGAGAGCATGAGCAGGGGGAGTGGCAGGCAGAAGGAGAGGGAGAACCAGACTCCCCGCTGAGCAGGGAGCCTGTCGGGACTCAATCTCAGGACTCTGAGATCATGACCTGAGCTGAAGGCAGCCACTTAACCAACTGAGCCACCCAGGTGCCCCCAATAACTAAATTTAGGTTAGTAATTACTATTCATATAAAATACTTCTGACACCAAGCATAGTATAGAACTTAGGCCATTAAGAGAAGCATTCCATCACTTTGTACATTACAAGCCATGGCTTTTTTTCCTTTCTAACTTTTCCTTCTTCAAACTTACTGCCTAGTCTTTAGGCCTGCCCAAAGCACCAATAGGCATTGCTTAATTTAACTGTTAGCACTTAGCTATAAAAACAACACTGACCTCTGACCCAGAGCCTACAACATACCTGTAGAGTTGCCAAGACAAGTTGCCATGATGTTCCAAGAACAGCTCCATGGCAGTGTGCCAAGTTAAGTAAAGTCCTCATACATTGGATATTTTTGGAAGTTAGCTATATATATTTTTAAAAAGATATACTTGTAAGAACAGTTATACATTCTCATAAAGCAGGATTATCATATTCAAATATTTTTTGAAATAAAACAAAAATACTAAGAAAATGGGCTTGCATGGTTTTGTACAGAACAAATTAATTTGCTTAAGGTTGTGTTATCATATATATATTAAAATGTCTCATAAGAGATTCCAGATGGGGAAGGTCAAATAAGGAGTTTTAACAAATAATATAAAAGCTTACAGATTTTACTTTAAAACAAAAGGGATTCAAGAGGTATAGGTAGATGGGAATCATGTCATATTGGTCTATGTTATGATTTTGAAAATCAACCTGTAAACAAATAATAAGAAAGACTGCATAAAAGATAGTTTGACATTTGGCCTGGATTCACATTGGCTGAGTTCATATCATGGAACTACCATAACCTTAGTCAAATTAACCTCTCTACCCATCATTTCATTTCTTTAGAAAGAAAAGAACTGAGGGCATTAAATCAGATAAAACAAAATTCAATACATATTAGCTGCTATCATCATCATCATCATGAAGAATATATTTCTTTTAATTTGGTCCTTACTACTGGTCATTCACTGGAAAATATTATGCGTTAAGAGTACCACAAGAAGAAACAACAGACCATGGTTACACTTTCCTTTTTTCCTGATTCCTCTGAATTAACATTTTGTAGAAATCAAATGTCCCAGAGTTGTTCTGTATTAAAAGGAAACCATGTAAACTACTTTTATCCTAATTACATTATTTCGCAATATATCTGTAAGATATATATTATAGCCATGATCCTTGGTTGGAGCTAATGTTCTGTGATATTTACTATTAAAAAGGTGACTGAAATAAATTACTTTTCAGGAGAAAAAAAAGTTGTGTTATCATAATTGCTTATGATAATGTCAACTGCTAATGTCTTCTAAAGGTATCAACCATCCAGGTAAATAAAAGTAAATAACTATAATGATAAAATTTGGCAAACACAAAAAGAAAGGTACAAAAGCTGTGCTGGTTAGTTGGTAACCAAGATAAGAAAAGTACATTACCATTACTGTCCCTTGAGGCTGGACAGCTAGAGGTTGACCCACTGCCACAACTTGTTGGTGAGATTCACTTGATGGACTTATCATCATAACACTCTGACCCTGAATGGAATATGCTAGAACACAAAGGAAAGCTTAAATAATTAAGATATACTTCTCACACAGCATTCAAAGTAATGTTATATTTTATTTTGTTTTGTTTCGTTTTATTTTTTAAGATTTTTTAAAAATTTATTTGACAGAGAGAGAGAGAGAGACAGTGAGAGAGGGAGTACAAGCAGGGGGAATGGGAGAGGGAGAAGGAGGCCTCCCACCGAGCAGGGAGCCCGATGTGGGACTCGATCTCAGGACCCTGGGATCATGACGTGAGCTGAAGGCAGATGCTTAACAACTGAGCGACCCCAGCACCCCGTTTCGTCTTTTTATTCATTTGAGAGAGAGAGTGTACATGAGTTGCAGGGAGAGGGAGGCAGAGGGAGAGAGAGAAGCAGACTCCCCACTGAACAGGAAGCCCAATGCAGGGCTCGATCCCAGGACCCTGAAATCACAACCTGAGTCACAGACAGACGTTAACTGTCTAAGCCACCCAGGTGCCCTGGTAATGTTATATTTTAAAACATTAATTTGATTAAACTAAGTTCAACTATGACACTTATGTAGTTACCTATTATCTGTATGCAAACATTTTTAAAACTCTGGTGTTATAAAAACCAAGATAAGTTAAACAAATTTTAAGTAATTTTCTATATAATTTTTTAAAATTATAAAACTTTGGCAGACTTCTTTACAAGCAAAACAGAATTAGGACATATTAAGTATTTTAACATGCATTCCCAGTAAACTTTTCTAGTTAAAGTTATAGGCTAATTTTCAAGTTTTCAGATTGAAAACTAAATATCATATTAAAACATATTTATATTACATATAACAAACTTGTGTTTTCAAAGTATTCAACAAGAAAAAAAAAACTGAACATTGATCCAAGTGGTTGCAAGCATTACTGTTCTACTCGTTCCTTTAAAAAAAATAAAAAATAAAAACCACTATTTCAACAGTATGATATAGTTTACAACAGACTTCCAGATTTATTTTCTTCTATCTTCACAATTATTGTTTAAAATTGGTATTATTCTCCCTGCACCCCCATTATTTTAAAGAGATGGAAATAACTAAAGCTCTAAGTCATTAACTTCTCACCAAGGTCACAGAGTCAGTGAGTAAAACAACCAGAGGCTTGAACTCAGAATTTCTATAATCTTTTCTCTATACCATGTCACTCCACCAGATGGAAAAAACTGTGAATAAGCTAACGTCTTACATTTGTTGGAAAGTGTGGCTGCAGTGGAGGTATTCAGTACAGTAAGCGCATAATGGGGAGGCAGGGAACCTTTGCATATTGCAGTTATAAAGGCATCTCTTGAAGTTACAAGGCCCAATCTTCCACAAAGAGCAGCCATAGTCAATTCAGCTTTTAAAATATTCTCAGTGGCAGCTTCATCTGTGCTGAAAAGATAAAGTATTTTATTTAATATGATTAATTTATGTTTATTATACTGCAAACATGACATGGAATTAGGTACTCAGTGAAGTCTGTAAGAAAATCTACACAAAATATTATGAAAATCAATATATTTAAAAAGGAATTTTAACTAATCAATATAATACCTGAAAATCTGAACTGGGTAAAAGCAATATATAGTACATGTATTCATTACTGAAGAAAACGGTCACACACTCAAAACATTTAACCTAAAGTATCAAGCATTTTTTTTTAAGATTTTTATTTATTTATGTATTTGAGAGAGAGAGAGAATGAGCAGTGGGGAGGGGCAGAGGGAGGAAGAAGCAGATGCCCTGCTGAGCAGGAAGCCTAATGCAGGGTTCGATCCCAGGACCTGGAAATCACGATCTGAGCCAAAGGCAGACATTTAACTAACTGAGCCACCCAGGTGCCCCAAAATATCAAGCATTTTAAATCAGTAAATCCTGTCATTATGGAAAAAAATTCAAAGGAACTGATAATTGTCATCACTGTAAAAGTAGCAGAAAGGCTTAAAGTGACAAAGGCATTCTATAATTTTAGGACTGTATTTTCCATTAAAGCATCATGACAACTATTCTGGTGGGGAACAGGGAAAGACTAGGATGAAGGAGAGGGAGGTAGCCAAAAAAGAATAATGTTCAACATATATAAAAAACTAATATTAGGGCGCCTGGGTGGCTCAGTGGGTTAAAGCCTCTGCTTTCGGCTCAGGTCATGATCTCAGGGTCCTGGGATCGAGGCCTGCATCGGGCTCTCTACTCGGCGGGGAGCCTGCTTCCTCCTCCCCCTGTCTCTCTGCCTGCCTCTCTGCCTACTTGTAATCTCTCTCTCTGTGTCAAATAACATAATAAAATAAAATCTTTAAAAAAAACTAATATTAAGGAATAATTTTAGGACCAATTTAAGTATCTAATGTTTATTTCTTATTAACTGCCACACACAATAAAAAAAATTATACTTAATACCTGGCATCAAGGAGGAGTGAGAGAGCAGCAAGTAAACCACACCAGCAGGCATTCACCATTTCTTCCCAAACAGCTCTACTAACTTAAAGGACAAAAACATACAATACTTCATGATCATTATAGATAGCATAGTATTTGACACTACATCATTCTAAAACCTCCCTAGTCATTTGACAATACATTACATATCTATCAACACGATTCTTAAATACTAAAGCTCTAATAGTTAAAATACACTTGAAAAAATGAAAACTTAAAAACCATACCAGTTTCAGAATTCAAGAAATCTTTAAACTAAGTTGTTTTAAAAAATCAATGGCAGGATCTTTCAGTACACAAGTTAACTGATATCTGTGTGTGTGTGTGTGTGTGTGCGCGTGTGTGTGTGCATGCACGTGTATATGTAATACTAATTCCTATTCCCTTCCCCTTCTTTGGGCCAAACTTCCAGCCTCTGTGACCAGCTAGGAGAAGGGCAATGTTAACAAGCTATTCAGCCAGGAGATTGATTTCTATACACTGGGAATCGAGCAAATGAGTAAATCCACTGAATAAACTGGGACCAAGTTTCTCACTTTTTGAAAAGGTAACTGAAAACATGGAAATAAAAAATTAAAAAAAAATAAACCTCGTGGTATTAAGCCAGAACTGAACAAACCTCATTTAGACATTTCTAGACAAAAATTTTTAAAATGTAAAGAGGGGTGTGTGTGTGTGTGTGTGTGTGTGTGTATTTCCTTTTCAAGTAGTAAGAAGCACACTAGTGCCCTTGTGTTCGTTTCTAAATACTAAACTAAAAGGAGCAAGGGCTCCTTAGAAAAATAACTGATTCCTTGGCTTGGCAAGAAAGATCCAAAATGAGCTTAGAACATTGTGTTGTGTCATATAGTGAGACAGTGCTCAGAAAACGATAAAAGGACACAGTGCCCAGTTTGAAAGGGGTCCCACTGGCCATTTCAGGAACAAACTGAGTGTTAAACCGAGTAATGATGACCACATTGTAACCTTTCAAATAAAATAGAAATCCAAGAATCCATACTAATATAAATGAGTAAATTAAAAAAAAACTAAGTGGGTGAGAAGGGAAAGCTCTCTTTTATAGTAGAGGTCTCAAAATATTTCTCCACAAAAAGTTCATAATTAATCTTACACTGAAGAAATCAGCCAGACGTTATATTAACCAAATGATAAAAGTCAACATTATCAATAATGAGACATACTGAGAATTGTATGCTCCTGCTGTGTTGATAGAGTAGGTTTAACACAGCAATATTTCTAAGGTAGCCCTAGCAAAAATGAGTAAATTGAATCTAATTATAAGTAAAAAACAAACAAACAAACAAACAAGCCTAAACTGACTAGCCTATACTCTTCAAAAATGTCAAGGTCATATAAGACAAGAAAAAACTAAGGAAGTTTCTAGATTAAAGGATAGTATAGCAACATGGAACTAAATTCAACATGTGATCCCAGAACATAAAAAACATCATTGGGGCAACTGGTAAAATCTGAATGAGGTCTGAGATAAGATAATATTGGGTTGATGCTAAATTTATGATGGGACTATACCGTAGTTACATTAGGAAACTGTCTTTATTTTTAAGAAAACACTAAAATATTAAGGGGTAGTGGGGCATCATGTCTGCAACTTATTCTCAAATAGTTAAAGAGAAAAGTATAATGACATGCATAAACAGAATGATAACACAAATAGGGCAGTGTTAACAACTGGGAAATCAGGGTGAAGGATATATGGGAACTTGAGTACTTCCGCAACTTTTCTGTAAATTTCAAATTATTTCAAAATAAAAATTAAAAATACAGATATCAATATACCTGTTTCTTTATCCATTTGGTCTGACGTTGACTGTAATTCTTGCTGTTCTGATGACTGTGTTGGTGAAGAAGCTGCTTCAGTGGTAGTCTGACATTCTGTTTCAACCTCTCCTAACTCTCCTTCAATCATACTAGTGATTCCACGTACAAGGTCAAGCAAACAATGGAATGCCACAGACATAGCATAACCTTCTGGTATAGTTGGGGGCTCAACTTTGTCCAACATCTCTAGGCTGAAATTAAGAAAAAATCAGAATACTAATTAAAAGCCACGATGAATGGGTGAGCCTGGTGGTGGGTATTAAGGAGGGCACGTATTGCATGGAGCACTGGGTGTGGTGCATAAACAATGAATCTTGGATCACTGAAAAAGTAAGTAAGTAAATAAATAAATAAATAAGTAAAAGCCATGATGATGATAACATATAACAGTATTTGTAGTACATAGAAAGTAAGAGCAACAGACAGAAAACGTGAATGGACATTAATGAGTCTTTCATTTGGAGGAGGGTTCCTTTCTCAGTACTCTAAGAAAGTGATTAGAATAATTAAGGCCTGACCACTGCCATAACTAATTATCTTAACAATTTACTTTTTGCCTCTCCCCCTAAATGTGCCAATACTTTAAGTATTATTAGAGAAACAAAGTTACATATAAAATAGAGTAAGACTAAGTCACATGTATACTGTGAATTTTATGGTATGTGGATTACATCTCAAAAAAAATTTAAATCACTAAAGATTACAATAAGTAAATAAAAGAGATTTCCAACCTCAAATTCTAAAAGTTGCTGAATCATAATCAAGACTGGAGTTAGGTAATTTGTAAAGAAATGCAAAACTCAGAATAAACAATAAAAACACCTATAAACAGCTACCATTTGCTGCACAATAACTCTTGGCCTAGGACTCTAAGGGATTTTTTGACGTACATTGTCTTGTTTAACTCCTCACAAACTCCTAAAAGATACAGATGATGAAACTAAGGACTAAGGTGACACAGTTATCCATCAACAGTTCTTAACCCAAGTCTGACTCTAAAGCCTATCAATTTAACCCCTAGAATGTGCCAGCTGTGAGGATTTTAAAATTTAGGTAATCAGTAAAGATATATTTATATTACTGATCAAGAGCTCTAAGCTCAAACAAAGAGGTAAAGTTTATGGGGTTTAATCGTTGCCAAGCCAATGAGCCTTTTAAAGCCACACATTTAGCCTATGAGTGCTAAGCATTTTTTTCAGACAAATCTCTATTCTCAAAGAAGAAATGATCTACTGAGAAAATGCATCTAAAACAAAGAAAATAAACCTAAATATCCCAAACTCTAATCCCCATTTCTATGGTAAAGATCTAAAGTGCTAGAATAGTTAAGAAAAAAAGGTGATTTATGCTTATTTTTATTTATACCACAACCCAAAACAAAGCTCACACTTTATCTCAATATTTCAGTGCTATTTTATTAGAACTAGTACATAAATTCCAGTTTTAGATAAAATGTAACCTATTTATTTAATATTTTTAAATTTAAGGTAAAGTTGCAAAACTGTTGGAAAACAGCCCAACTCTGAAAGAAGCCATAATGTATTTAATCGGAAAGAATGTGTCAGCAATACTTATGTCAAAACTACTTTTGTCTGTACATCACTTAGGCTTTCAAATGACTATATACTTAAAAAGTCAATAAAAGAACAGAATACACAATCAAGATTTACATGTATGCTTTCAAAGAAAATAGTGAAAATAACTTTATACTGAATCTCATAACAAATCAATGAATAAAAGATACCAATTCAACAGGGAGGGTTCAAACATTCTAATCCATATGTAAAAGGAAACCCAATACTTCCTGCCTATTTTTGCTTTCAGAGGTGAGTAATCTCAGTGTTTATAGCACTAAAAACAAACAAACAAACAAACAAACAAAAAAACCCATTATTTATATGTTTCTTTAGAGATTTAGTCCTAACTTTACCTTCAGGTGAAATAATGTGCTGTATGCAAAATCATAGTATTTAGTAGCAGAACTAGTTAAAATCCAACTCTCTTAATTGGCAAGGATTAAATTATAATAAACAATTGGTTTCAGACTTCCAGCAATAAAAAAGTAATTCATACAACTTTGCCAAGTATTTACTTTCTTGTCATTCGTTTTAATTTTTCTTCCTCAAGTACACATCTTCACTCTCTCCCTTTAATTGTGTATTTGCTCAATCCTGTTTCCTCAGAGATCATTTCTGTCCCCATCTTTACCTTGGTCACTCTCTATCCCCTTAATTTGTTTTTTCCTCGAAGAATTAACCACTACTCAAGGTGATATTATATGTTTATTTGAACCTTTATTGACTATCTCACTCACTAAAATGTAAGCTCAATGAGGATAACTAGTTCTATGTTGGGGTTTTTTCAATTTATAAAATGAGGTGGGGAAATAAATGAGATTACTGTTTCCTTCAGTACTAGAAATCTGATTTCTTTAAAATCTGATCATCTAGTATACTTGAGTCACTAGCTTTTGTAGCAAGAAAAAGCTTGTATGAGACTAGGTAACTTTAATATCTTTTAAATGATTAAGAATAACAATGAATTTTAGTTAAGTATTTCAGTACCCTATGACTCTATTCCTTCATAATTTTATGCAAAATAAAGCTGCACATACCATGATTATACTATGCAGACTGACATACGGTATAAATTTATCATTTAAACTAGTCAGAGAGTGAGGGTTGGGCACATGGGTGAAGGGGAGTGGGAGACACAGGCCTCCAGTTATGGAAAGAGTAACTGATGGGAATAAAAGGCACAGCATAAGGAATATAGTCAATGATACTGTAACAGTGATGTAAGAGGTCAGATGGCAGCTACACTTGTGGTGAACACAACATAATATATAAACTTGTCAAATCACTATGTTGTATTGTATGAAACTTATGTAACGTGTATAAACTATACTCAAATTTAAACAAACAAACAAACAAACTAGTCAGAGACTCTGGTTCCCACTTTTAGTTCTGATTTACTGTCATTGGAATAGTGTTTTAATTATACATGCCAAGCACTCAAAATGTGTTAGTTGACTGCCTAACAGTAACTGCAGTAGTGTTAAATCTATGTAGGATTGATTGCTTTATCTCTGTAGCACTGTAGTTCATTCCAACTTGAGAAAAATCAACAATACATTGCCAAATATGTATTTGTTAAACTGAAATGGCTAATGACAATAAAAATAACACATATGGAATCCATTAAACGTTTTAAGTTAATTAAACTAAAAGTACTGTGTGTTAAACTCTAAACATGTAATTAGATACAGTTAAAATAACTTTTCTCACCTATAGAATCCTGAAACGTAGATATATCACTACTCTCATTTCATAGGTGAAGAAACTGAGATTTTAAAAAAAGGTTAACTAATTTGCTGCTGGTGACTCAGTTAGTATTAGAAGACCTAAGTCCAAAGTCACATACTTAAATCAAAAAACCATACAAGAACAGCTAAATAGGTTCTTGGATAAAGAAACCATATTTTGTTTCATAATACTATTAACACTAACATATCAATAAATAGTACAAAAGAAAACAAACAAAATCCAATCCTACATGAAATTCTCAACATATGACAAGAGAAAATTAGTTATAAATTGCATTAGAATTACTATGTTTAAAATTTAAAATATAATGCAGAAACATTTTAGGATAAAATAATCCCAATGGCATCATTCATCACAAAATAAAGCTACTACTACTTACTAGGTGGCTTTTGCACTGCCTTGTACTGTTATAGTCAGAATAGGTATCCAAGTTCCTCTATATTCAAATGCTGGTAGCAAAGTAACACCTCCACCAATCCCCAACATTCCTGAGTTAGCTGGTGCTGAGACGGGGCCACCTGAGTTATTGTTTCCTATTAGAAAAAGGGAAGAAAGCAAAGATACCAATTTACTAGCTAATTACAAATCTATAATACGCAGATATCTGTTCAATTAAAAAAAATTTTGTTCTATTAAGAAAGGATGCCATATGAATAAATGAGGTTGATCAATCCTGTTTTGGCTATTAAAGACTCTATTTCCCCAGAATACCATTTCCATTTTTATAAAAAAGGTCCTAGTAAGAAAACTACTGACAAACTTTGTAATATACCTTTTGTTAAGTCATTTTTTATCAGAGGTGAAAATTAAGAAACATTAATCAGATAGTAGGAAGTAGAAGATAAATATAAAGAAGGCAAAGAGAAATAAAAAGCCACATGGTTATTTCCAAACAAGCTTAAATCAAGTTTACCTATTTTGTTAAAAGAGAGACTAACAGACCTCCTAAGGTGGTGAACCAGATTCTTTAGAGAGGCTCAAAATTTAGATACTTCTCTTTTTTTTTAATTTTAGTTATTTGAGGGAGAGAGACAGAGAGAGCACCAGCAGGGGAAGGAGCAAAGGGAGAGGAAGAAGCAGACTCCCTGGAATCATGACCTGAGCTGAAGGCAGACACTTAACTGACTAAGCCACCCAGGTGCCCCAAAATGAAAATTCTTCTAAAATGAAGATAAGCATCAAAACTCTTACTCTTATGTGACTAGAGAAGCTGAAAGTATACCAGAGAAGGAAACATATTCTGGAAAGAAGTAAACATAGCTGCCTCAATGATACTGAATTTTCTTTAAGTATAAGTCTGTACTACCAATATACTTAGGTAATCCAAATTTCTTCAGTCACAAAATTTCTATAAAATATCCTCTCAGAATAGTGAATACAGCAAATTATGGCAGAATATAAAAAAACAAAATATGAATTAGCCTTTACCAGCTTGGTTTGTTGTAGCAGGATTTCCAGTAGGAGGGACAAGAAACAACGACTGTATAAAAGATCCCAGGGCATTCACAATATCACGAAAAACCTTGGTAGAATGCTGTTTCATATCATAGGACTGGCAAAATGACCTGTAAAATAATTTTAAATGTTTCTGAGAAAAATATTTGAATATATTAAAATTTTTAAACATTTTTTATAGCAATTAATGTTGATGCAATCGGTCTGAATGCTATACTTAAAACTTCATCACACCCGAGTGATTTTACTAAGTTACTACAGAGGTTCAGACCGAGGTTAAAGTTATAAAAAAAAAATCATCTTGGCCATAATAACTAATAAATTTGGACTGATGGCAATTACTACCCATATTTTTTTGCCCAACTCTCAGCTGTTTTACACACACACACCACTACTGCTCCATTTGCATACAATACCCAATTTTCTTTGTTTAGAAATCACTAATATTTGGGAATAAATACTTAAACTCTTCCTACTAGCAAACATTATCCTATCTATTTAACAAAATATTGCTGAGATTTTACCTTAAGAGCTGAGGCTGCACACAGAGTCTGTGTATTGATTCTACCGCAACAGCTCGTAACCACTGTGGTTTATCTGCATCCAGAAATTTCACCAGAAGTGACAGAAATATCTCACATTCAGTTACCTAAAAAGATTTTTTAATAATAATATCTTTAAATCTAAGATCAGAATTTATAAATTACATTCCTGTTCTTAGTGTTATGGACAAACCAACAAAATCTTCCAATTTTAAATAAATTAAAATTCTTAATGGGGAGTAGAGAAAAAGAAGAGGGGGAAAGCAGATTATACAGGAAAAAGCTAACAATAAAAATAATCAGTCTCTCTCTACATCCCTGAAAACACACACCAGTGATCTGCTATCATGATTAATGTTTTAACCTTATTCTTTAGAAAGCACTATGCACCATCACACCATTTTCATTCCTGGCAGGTAGCATATATCATGTAAACCACTAATAGGATGTATGCTCTACTCTTCAATAATACCACGTTTTTCCATATGTTCTTTTGCTGCTTAAACAAAGAGGCAATAAGCCTAAGCACATTTAATATATATTTTCTGGTAGGAAAACAAGGCATCTGTAGCAGTTGGCAGGTATAAGATAGAAAAAGTACTTAGAACAAGGCCTGGTACATAGTTTTGCTTTGTAAGTATTAGTTATCATTACCTTTATTACTAATATAAACCATTTCCTCTTCGAGCTGTTTTTTATAAACAAAAATGTTTGAAGCACATTTTCAACATCATGTATTAAATGTCTGATAAATGAATAAACCAAAAAAAATTAAGCAGGTTTTTCAAAGGTTAATGGATTACTTCTGTTGTACACTAACTTATGACACAACAGGACCTCTGGGAGCTAAGAACTTGACACTGTGATTACTAAGCCAAACTGAACCCTCCTTTCACACCAACTGTGGCATATTTTTGGACGAGTTAGCTGGGGGTATCCTGAAATGAGCGAGCATCACATGGGGCAAGAGAATGTTCACCCAAAGTCTCAGTAGCTGGTATTGTCTAATGCCTTTCAGTACTGTTAACTGAATGCTTAAAATTAGGACATAATCATGAAAGCAAGAGGGATAATTAAAACTTTATCTGTGGACTGCTAAGATTGGGGAAGTCATAAAACAGAGGTTTAGCACTGTTCTAATCATAAAACAGTTGAAAAGCACTAGATCAGAAATCAGACAGGCTCAGCTTCTTTATCCACCAACTGAGTGGATGACAAGCTACATAACCTTCTTATAAATAAAGGATAAAATTATCTACATCTAAGAAATCAAATGATAAAACTGTAGGAATAAAAACATCCCCTAAACATGATAAAATGCCATGCAAATGCAGAGCACATTATTTTTTCTATTAAACAAATGATTCTTTTAGTAAGAACTGAAGAAGAATCATGCTGGTGACTCACTGTGCAAGTTGTATGTACTACAGAGTTTCAACATTAGTGAGTTCTCCAAATGTACACTACCTTCTTCAGAGTGAAGGTGAAATATATATGTGGTAGAACTGAAACCTCATCAGCTAGGTTTTGAGGCCAGAAAACAAAGGCTCTCAGAAACATCATTATATAACAGCCAAAGGAAATACTGTTATAAAACTTGCCTTGAAGAGTATATCATTTTCTCTCCTGTGGATGACAGACTACAGCACAAATCAAACAATAAATTTATACTGTAGCCACTAAAACCTTGTAATTTGGGTAAAGGAGAGCCTCTCTCCTGAGGCCTGGAACTTTGTTCTCCCTCTCTCTCTCCTTGCCAAATGTGAAAGTCTGATCACGGAACTCGAGTTGAGGTCACTGCAATGTTCTCAATCAAGGACATCAATGGAGGGCACCTGATGTGAATCTGTTAAGCCTTTTCCCCAAGAAGTTGAACTCATAGGTAAATAGGTATTAAGATTGGTATCTATGGCCTAAGTCCAATTCCTTGTGGCATGAAGATACTTCATGAACTCCATTATAAGCATGAAGAGTGATGAATCTTTCTGAATTCCTAGTCTTTTGGTAATGCATAGTAGTCAAGAGACAACTGATGCTTAAGATTAATCAAAGTCATTCCGATAGAAATTCTAATCACAGGGCACCAGGGTGGCTCAGTGGGTTAAAGCCTCTGCCTTCAGCTCAGGTCATGATCTCAGGGTCCTGGGATTGAGGCCCGCATCGGGCTCCCTGCTCAGCAGGGAGCCTGCTTCCTCTTCTCTGCCTGCCTCTCAGCCTACTTGTGATCTCTCTTCATTAAATAAATAAAATAAAATCTTAAAAAAAAAAAAGAAATTCTAATCACAGTACCACATGGATTTCTGATAGATTATATACATAAGATAACTGCTGGCTTAGGACGCAATAAAGAAAGTCTGATAGAATATTTAAATGCAAGAGTCTATTTCTCAGGGCCTGCTAAGAGTTAACAACTTATAGTTAATGGATTTGTTAGTGCTAAGATCCTTTGTTGGAGACATGTATGTGAAGAAGTAGAAAATTAGGATAGGTAAGTAAATTCAGCCCCATTCATTCCTTTTTAAAAGCAGTGAGTCAAAGGCCAAAGAGAGAATCTGCTGGCCACTTTTAATTAAGTTTCATAAATTCCTTAAACATATCTTTCTTAAAAAGATATCTGGGAACAAACCCTAATGATTTGGAGGACAGAGAGGCACGTAGCTCAGATGACAGAAAAGAGAAAGAATATAGTATACTAGCTATATTATAACTCTTTCTAAATGACTGGGGCATTCTAGTTTCCTCTAGTCACTCTAGATATATTAACAGAACTAACCTTTGAATATTAGCTATCTTCACTCCTGAGCTACTTGATAGAACACGATAAGCTGGTGAATACTGGGGGGAAAATAGATTCTCTAGTTCAATTCCCCAAAGTGGGGTCAAAGTGAGGTCACAATTATTTTTATAGTAATATAAGATTACTTGTCATGTTCAGTGCATTGACATTTATACCGACAGTACAAAACAAATGGTGGGTAAAACAGCTTTATTAAGAATCAAGGAACAAATTATTTCCCAGACCAAAAAAAAAAAAAAAAATCAAGGCACTAACACCAAACTGCACTGGTGTCATTGTATTCTTCACCACCACACATTTTTTTTTTTTAAAAAAGGTCTATTTCACTAAAGAACCACAATGGAAAAAACAATAAGCAGAAATAAAAAATATAATTAAATTACTGATTTTCTTGTCTGACCTATAAGTGCATGTCTTTTTAATTTTCTGTGTGACAAAATGAGAATACATATGAAGCACTTTTGCTATGTATCAAAATATAATGGTTGTCTAGAGGAAAAGCACAGTTTGGAACTGAACTAGTCACTTTTATCCCCAGTGGAACACCATTTTAACTGAAAGAACAAATGGTAAACTTCAACTATTTTGACTTGTGTATATTGCAGACCCTTTGTCAAAAATGAACAAAGTAAGCTTGTGACTTTAAGGGAAACAAATGACAGTATTTTTTGCCAATGATAAGATTCAAGTTTTCAAAAACAAAAATCAGTATTATTTTATCTACCACTGTGACCTTGACAACTTCTTAATAACAGGAGATTTACCTGACAAATAGTTAGGGATTAACATACATCATTTTGGTATTGTATAAAGTGTTAACAGTTGAAATATCTGCACAACTAAAATACATGATATTACAAAATCATGTTTGCAAAAAAGATACAATCAGAGCACAAGATGAATCAATGAATTTTAATGTAACAGAGTATGAAAATGTCATTGCTAAGGTTTCAGATCCCATACCTCTAAACTGTCACTAGTCCCAGTTTGGTGTACTATCAAAGAAGACTATCTACTACTAAGATAATATTAATATCCATGAAGATAATTCTGCCTTTCCAACTATGTAACTTTGAGAAGCCAGATTTTCTTCATACGCTTCAACCAAAACAACACATCACAACAGAACGAAAACAGAAGACATGAAAACCAAGCTATCTTCTATTAAGCTAGACATTAAAGAGATTTGCAAAAAATACAAAATCTCTTGGGTGTCTACATGGCTCAGTCAGTAAGCACCCAATTTTTGGTTTTGGCTCTGGTCATGATCTCAGGGTTGTGAGACAGCGCTGCATCACGCTCCTTATCTGTGTTCAGGGCAGAGTTGGCTTGAGATTCTCTCTCTCCCTCTGCTCCTCCTCCAGCTTGTATGCTCTCTCTCTCTCAAATAAGTAAATAAATCTTTTTAATAGATAGATAGGGAAATCATTTAAAAATATACACATATATATAAAACCTTTGTTTTCCCACTGGAAAAATAGTAAGTTTTTATGTTGACATGAATGGGTTTAATATGATCTCAGACTCAATCTTTAATACAATAAATGATAGAAATAATCCACATAAATAAAAGCTCCTCAATATTTCACTACAAGCATAAAGGGATCCAAAGACTAAAAAGTGTAAGAATTATTACTCCAGTATGTCTCCTAGGAGATGTATCATTTCCATGTTTAAATAAAACACAAAGAGGAGCGCCTGGGTGGCTCACTGGGTTAAGCCTCTGCCTTCGGCTCAGGTCATGATCTCAGGGGCCGGGGATCAAGCCCCACATCGGGCTCTCTGCTCAGCGGGGAGGCTGCTTCCCCCACTCCCTGCCTGCTGTTCTTGTGCCTGTGTTCCTGTTCTGCCTACTTGTGATCTCTCTCTCTGTGTCACATAAATAAATTTTTAAAAAATCTTAAAAAAAAAAGAAGAGAGAGAAGCATTCCATATTAAGTATACATCTTACCCCACAAGTACCATACCTTTAACTTTTGCCTTTGGAGAAACTGTAGAATGTCTGAAATTTCCTATACTGGTAAGTTCCAATGTCATAAAGTGTAACAATGAAGAACTAATACCTTAATTCTTTTTTAAAGATTTTATTTATTTATTTGAAAGAGAGTGAGCAAGAAAGAGAACACAAGCCGGGGCAAAGGGAGAGGGAGAAGTAGTCTCCCCGCTGAGCAGGGAGCCCGACGCCAGGCTCCATCCCAGGACCCTGGGATCATGACCTGATCTGAAGACAGACACTTAACCAACTGAGCCACCCAGGCACCCCTGAGAAACTAATATCTTATATACATCTGAGAATTCATCTTTATAAACACAGTCCTAGAGCTGCCTGATTAGGAAGGGAAATTTTACCAGTTGACCATCACCCCCTATGAGTGAAGTACACAGAAGTAGGCATTTTTCTACCTGTAGGTAGTAACAGTCAATCTTTCCTATAGCTGGCTATACTGTTACTTATCTTTCCCTTTTATCCCCCCAAGTCAAGGAGATTAAGGTCTAAATATGGAGAATGGTACAGGAAAGGTACTAAAAATTTGGCACTAGCAGCCTTAGAGAGAAAAGAAATGAGAACTAAGTAAATAGAGAAGTAGTGAAATGCACTGGAATTAAGAGCAAGGGTTTTGGGGTTTAAAATAATTCATTAACATCCCAACTTTGTGGCTTAGAAAGTATAATCTCAGGCAAATTACATAAATATCCCGAGTCTCATTTTTTTTTAGCTGTAGTAAAGTCTAAATTAATTAATACATGTAAAGCACTTTGTATAGTGTCCAAAATATATGCACTCAAAAACAGAGATTTTATCCAAAACTGAAATTACTGAAGAAGAAATAAGGTATCTGTATCTCTGAAAAAGTCATCAGATGAACTACTACATAAGAGAACTGGTGGCCAGAAACCAAGATCTTAGTCTGTTGGGATACTATAACAAAAGACCACAGACTGGGTGGCTTAAATAGCAGAAATCTGGCACAGTTCTGGAGGCTAGAAGTCTGAGGTCAGGGTACCAGCATCACCAGGTTTGCGTGAAAGCTCCTCCTGGCTAGCAGACAGCCGCCTTATCAATGTGTTCTTACACCGCTGAGAAAGAGAGCAAGCAAGCTCTCTAGTGTCCCTTCTTATAAGGTCACTAGTCCCATCATGATGGCTTTACCTGCATGACCTCATCTAAACCTAATTATCTCCCAAAGATTCCATCTCCAAATACTATCATGTTAGGGGTTGCAGGTTAGGGCTGAGAAATCTACTCACAGTCTTATGAGTGTTCCCTTGCACATGACAAGTTGCTTCTCTTTTGCAGCTGTCAAGATTGTTTTATTTCGTTTTATTTTTATTTTTTTGCATTTTAAGAAATATTTATCAAAATATCCTTTTCTCCCATCTTCTGCTGCTCCTTCACAGTTGCTCCAGACACTTGTCAAAGCTCTCCCGCTCCTTCTGCATCCCGACCCTGTCGGATCCTCCACCCCAGAGGGGCAGGAGCAGAAAGGCCAGGACCCCACGAGCCCTGCAACAGGGACGAGGTGTGGGGGGCCGCGGCTAGGGCTGGGGGGACCCAGGGCCAGGGGCCATGGGGCCTCTGGTTGGGGCTGCTGGGGTTAGGGCTGGGAGGTGGCGGGCAGGCCGCGCAGAGGCAGAGCCTGGCGGCCGGCGTGGAGGAGGGCGGCGTCCGGGCGGCGGGCGGGGAACGGTGCCTGAGAGTCCGGCTCCAGCCTCCGGGGCACAGAGAGCCGCGTCTCCGAGGGAGCGACCAGGAACCCAGTGCCTCGGCAATGCTGACCCCCAGCCGAGCTGAAAGTCCGCACTGAATCCTCAGTGTCAGGGAAGGCGCAACCCCGGGGCGCGGCGGCTGGAGTCGGCCGTTCCCAGCCCGGCCCCCCGCCCAGCCCCCCAAGCGGCCGCAGCCCGGCGAGTCGCCCACATGTGAGGACGCCGCGCGTGCCAAGATTCTCTGTAAGCTTTAACAGCTTAATTATAATGGGTCTTGGTATAGCTCCCTTTGGAGTAATTCTAGTTATAATTCTCTAATGAATGAATGAATTTATATGTCCTTCTTCTTCAAAGGTGGCAAGTTTTTGGCCATTACTTCAAATAGGATCTCTGCCCCTTTCTTTCCTCATCTGAGACTCCCATAATGTACTGTGAAGTAATAAGGGGGGGAAATGTGTGTGTGTGTGTGTCTGTCTGTCTGTCTGTCTGCTCCTGGTTTCTGACACAGAGCTCCTTAAAGTCCTCATAATTTCTTGAGTGATCGGAGCATCTGACACAGAGCTCCTAAGTCTCTTGGAATTTTCTATGTGAATAGTATCTTCCATTCTAATGAGGCAATTCTTGATGGATTACAGGACAGGGGCTGGATACCAAAAACAAAACAAAACAAAACAAAAATCATAATTAGAAGCTTCAGACTTTCAGCCCCACCCTTCATTCTCTGGAGAAGGGGAAGTGGTAGAAACAGAGTTAATAATCAATCATGCCTACATGATAAGAACTACCATAAAAATCCTAAAAGTACAGAGTTTAGGGAGCTTCCAGTTTGGAGAACATATATACATGCCAAGAGAGCTGCACACTCCAACTTCATGGGGACAGAAGCTCCTGCTCTTGGGACTTTTCCAAGACCTTTTTCCAAGACCTTGCTCTATGAATCTCTTCATCTGCCTGTCAGTACTATCCTTTAAAATATTCTTTGTAATAATTGTAATAAACAGACAATAGTAAGTAAACTGTCTTCTTAGGTTCTTTAGTAAATTACCAAACCCAAAGAGGATGTTGTGGGAACTTCCCATTTATAGCCAAGTTAGAATTTGTGGGTAAGTGAGCAACATACTACTTAAAATTGACATCTGCAATAGGGCAGAATCTTGTGGGACTGAGTCCTTAACTGTAGGGTCTGTGCTAACTCTAGTTAGTGTCATAATTGAATCAAAATGTAGAATATCTGACTGTCAGAGAATTGGCTGATGTAGGAAAAAATCCATTATGTCTCATGGATGAGATGTAATGAATCTTTAAAGCTGCATGTGTATCTTGGTCTGCGGGATGGTATGCCATGTATCCCTTACAGGCTCTTCATTCTTCTTCTTCTTCTTTTTTTTTGCTCCCCGGACCTGCTAATTGCAAATGTTGTTGATTCTTTCTTCTAGTCTACTGTTGACCTCCTCCAGGGGATTTTTCAATTCAGTTACTGTATTCTTCTGCTTTAGATTTTTGTTTTATCCTTCTTTATAGTTTCTAGCTCTTTATTGATATTCTCATTTTGTCATACACCACTTTCTTGATTTCATTTAGTTATCTGTATTCTTTTAGTTCACTCAGCATCTTAATGATAATTCTGAATTTTGTCAGGTAACTCACTGACCTCCATTTCTTTATGGATAGTTTCTGGAGATTAATTTTGTTCCTTGAATTGGGCCATGTTTCCCCATTTCTTTGTATGCCTTGTTATTTTTGTTGTTGTTGAAATTTGGGCGTTTGAAAAAAGCCAACTCTTTCAGTCTTTAAGGACTGGCTTTATACAGGGAAAGATCTTCACCAATCAGCCTGGGATCCTCTCAAACCTCTTCTGTCAATGTGTTTATTTCTTCTGGTTTGTGTGAGACATTTACTTGTTTCTATTCAGGAGCTCCCCCTGGTGTATGTCTGCGGTACTACGCTCTCTGGGCAGCAGCAAGCAGCAGGACTTGCCTTTGTTCTCAGCAGGCCAAGTGTGCCGCTGCCTTTCCTATCAGTGCTCCAAGAATCAGGTGAGATAGAAACCAGTCGGGCATACCCCAAAAAAGTCAGAATGGTGGATGCACAGTTCACCTTTTTGCACTCTAAAGGAGAAACTATAGGTTAGGAGTTTTCTCCTGATCACACCATGCTGTGCTGTGAAATTTCCTATCCACCTTTCCTACAATGAACCTCTCTGCTTCACCTTACTCTTGCCTGGAGTGCTGTAACCTCTCAACTGATAAGTTCTCACAGAGGTAATCTATGACTGTTAACCTGGTGTCTCCGTGGGGGCAGAGGGGTTCAGCTTCACAGTCTAACATTTTGCTGATGTCACTCTGGCTTACATTTTTAAAAAGTTTCTTTGTGTACTGAAACAGACTATAAATAAATATAATTCAGAAAATGTAACAGGTGACAGGTAAAAGCTCTCCATCTCTGGAGAAACTAAGCTACTTTTCATTTATTTTCAGCAAGTGCCAGGAGACCTTTCAACACTTTCAAAAGGTAATCAGTGTAAAGACTCACAGAATGTCCCTCCATTTCAATTGCATATAATTAGACAAGTACTGTTTTTTCAATTAAATATAATTATTGGAAATTATATCAAATAATACAAGTTGGGAGAAACACTGTAATTTTTTAAAAGTTAATCCTTACAGAAAAAGATGGAGCTATGAACTAAAGTAAATTCACAAACTTACGTACCTAAATATTCAACTACATGTTACTAATTTTGGTGGAACAAAAAAAGTCCGAGCCAATAATTATGTGTACCAAAGACTCTTAAACCTTTGGCACCCAACTCTAATAACTTAACAGTGTCCCTAATAAATAGCAATTCGTTTGAAGTGATTTGATTTTCTGCAAGTACTTCCACATTAAATACATCAATGTGTACTATAGGTATACTTTGTGTGGCCAGAAATAATTATAACTACAGTGCTTATAAAGATGATCTCTGAATACACTGTGCATAAATGCATTTGGAATATGAAAAGAAAATCTAGGGGCGCCTGGGTGGCTCAGTGGGTTAAGCCTCTGCCTTCGGCTCAGTTCATGATCTCAGGGTCCTGGGATTGAGTCTGGCATCGGGTTCCCTGCCCAGCGGGGAGCCTCCTCCTTCCCCCTCTCTCTCTGCCTGCCTCACTGCCTACTTGTGATCTCTCTCTGTCAAATTAATTAATTAATTAATTTTTAAAAAAAGAAAAGAATATCTATGACGTTTTTCATAAATATTTTAAAAAGCCCTTTATTTTAAAAAGCTCTCCATAGAATTTAGTATAAACTACTATCTGTTAGTTTGTAAAGTTGTTGGTTATCACTAATATTTATACATCAATTGCTCACAGTATTAGAAGTACTATAAATTTATATAGTTTACTGTTTCACAATTATCAATAACCAAATATTCCTGTTAATTAAAATTAGAATATAAGCTAAAAAACCACACAAGGGTGAATTTCACATAATATAAAACTAAAAAAGAAATATACCATTTTCTCTAAAGAAATATTACATTGATATATTATGATCAGGAATATCACAACATATTCTGCATTCATAAATTTATGCAAAATAAATACAATACTGGACTAGAAATCAAAATAGTTGATTTCTAATCCTAGAGTTCACCAAATTTTTAACTTCTTTGCTTTAATTTGTTAAGATACATTAAAAAGTATAAATGAAACCAGCATAAATTGAAGATACTATGATTTTAATTATCCTTTAAAGGAAATATAAATTTGCTAGTAAGCTAAATTTCCAAACCATCAATTCTATGCTGCCCTCAGGTAACAGGACATGACTCTCCTTGACATACATTAAAAATAGTATAAACAAAATCTGTAAAGATTTATCAAACTCAACACCCATAGAACAAACAAGCCGATCAAGAAATGGGCAGAAGACATGAACAGACATTTCTCCAAAGACATCCAAAAGGCCAACAGATACATGAGAAAGTGCTCAACATTACTTGGCATCAGGGAAATACAAATCAAAACCACAGTGAGATACTGCCTCACACCAGTCAGAATGGCTAAAATTAACTACTCAGGAAACAACAGATGGTGGCAAGGATGCGGAGAAAGGACAACCATCCTCCACTGTTGGTGGGATGCAAGCTGGTGCAGCCACTCTGGAAAACAGTATGGAGGTTCCTCAAAAAGTTGAAAATAGAGTTGGGCGCCTGGGTGGCTCAGTGGGTTAAAGCCGCTGCCTTCGGCTCAGGTCATGATCTCAGGGTCCTGGGATCGAGGCCCACATCGGGCTCTCTGCTCAGCAGGGAGCCTGCTTCCTCCTCTCTCCTCTCTCTCTGCCTGCCTCTCTGCCTACTTATGATCTCTCTCTGTGTGTCAAATGAATAAATAAAATCTTTAAAAAAAAAAAAAAGTTGAAAATAGAGCTACCCTACGACCCAGCAATCGCACTACTGGGTATTTACCCTAAAGATACAAATGTAGTGATCTGCAGGGGCAAGTGCACCCAAATATTTATAGCAGCAATGTCCACAATAGCCAAACTATGGAAAGAGCCTAGATGTCCATCAACAGATGAATGAATAAAGAAGATGTGGTATATATATATATATATATATATATATATATATATATATATATATATATATATGATAGAATACTATA
>LNAC01000280.1:1921245-1982610 GCA_002007465.1 Ailurus styani
TAAGAGACTCTTAATCTCATGAAACAAACTGAGGATTACTGGGGGGTGGGAGGGTAGGGATAGGGTGGCTGGGTTATGGATACTGGGGAGGGTTTGCGCTATGGTGAGTGCTGTGAAATGTGTAAGCCTGATGATTCACAGACCTGTACCCCTAGGGCAAATAATTTAAAAAAATACTATTAAAACATAAGCAAAATCTAACAAAGGATAGAATTAAACCCTTAGAATAACTAGGAAAATACCTTTAAATACTTTAAAAGAAATTCTGCTTAAGTGAAAAAGCTGAATGCACTATAATAAATTATCATTTAAAAAGAGCATGACATGTAATTACACATACAAGCACACATGAAAATTAGCACTTACCAAAAGGCTGTAAAACTGCTTAATTAGAACAGATACTACTCTCAGCAAACGCATGCAGATAGGAAAATACGGTTTTTCAACTGGTGCCGGAGAAGATGAAGAGCTGGAACCTTGTCTGAACTTTATATTTGGAGAAAAGAGTTTTATCACAAGAGGACATACCCTTTCTTTGAGAAGGAAACTAAACTCCTGGTGCTATTTGCAAAGATAAAAAAAAAAAATAGAATTAACTTAGTTTGTACTTAATACTTTTAAAACACAGTCTTACTGGCAAATAAAACTGATTAATAATCAATATGGATAGTTTAGCTTTACTATACGTTTAGTTTATTATTCTAGTTTACACACAATTATGAAATTAGTGTTGCTCTTTGAGAGTGTAAGATCAAAATGATCATCAATATTTCAAAAAGTTTCAAAAAGAATCTAATTTAAAAAGGAACATGTAATGATTTGGAATTAAATGGTTTATTATTAGGAATTGTGATTTTGGTAGGACACTAGCAATTCAAAACAAAGAACAGAAGAAAGAAGATAGATTATACAAATTCAAAGAGCTAAAGCATTTAAAATAGGTAGCTGAAAAAACACCAGATAAATAAAATATGTTATATAATTCATTAATTTTACTTTGCCAAGATAACAATTCCATTCATGCATGGAAGATTTAATAATTAACTTAATATTTTGCTCCACTTAGATTGCTTGAACAGAACACAATAAGCTGATTTTAAAAAAAAACTCAATGACAAGCATTATTATTATTATTATTTTTAAGTTTTTATCTCTTCAATCTCTACACCCACCATGGGGCTCAAACTAATGACCCCAAGACCAAGAGTCGCACGCTCCTTGACTGAGCCAGTCAGGCACTCTCCGTAATCATTTTTAAGTTTGGGACTTCTTTTTTCCATTTGAATTATCCAAAAGCACATAGCTACATATAAACAAGTAAAAATCAGTAACAATATTTCAGTTTTCAAATATTATAATAAATAGCTCACATACCAAATTCCCTCATACACTCACAGGTTGGGAAATGCCTCAATAGATGGTCTCTAGGGATTTCTTCTAATGTTAAAATTTCAAAGTGTTAGGGCACTACAAAAATGTAAGATAACAATAAACTCTCACATGTAATTCTTTCAATCCTCTAACATGGGAAAAAGAATACATGTTATTTCTTGAAAAATATCTGTGAAAAAATTATGATTTATTTTGTTGCAAGATACTACAAATGGCTTACTTGTAAAAAGACCTGTGGAAAATCATTCAGGACTGACTCAAGTAATTCAAGGCCAAATGTTCGAGTCATTTCTGTCATGCCTACTAGCCAGTAAGGGGCATCAGCATTAACCAACTGACAAAGGTCCTGGGAAAAGAAGTCAATAAATAAATAGATAGATAGACAGATAGATAGATAGATAGATAGATAGATAGATAGATAAAACATTCACATGCTGGAATGAAATGTGCTTTTCAAAATTCATAAAATTTTTTAAAGTTATCTCTTCTTATATAGTTCTTTTAACTCCGTAGAAACTAAGCACTGGTAATTCAATTCTGACAAACTACATATTTGATTATATAAGTAAACTTTCAAAGAATCATTTAACTATTGACCATACATAAGGTGCAGAGATAGTTAATAGTCTTTTAATGAAAAACCACTTAAAATAACCCTTTAATAAAAAATCAATAAAATGTTCAATGCAGATAAATATTATTTTACTTAAAAGATATATTCATGACAGGTAACATAAATATCACGTATTTGTAAATAAAATTATATTAAGTTAGACCAAAGACTTACTAATTAAATTTCTATGTTACAGAAATTATTTTACATTACTAGCCATCCCTAATATGCCTCTTTTTCTACTTTCGGGCTTAATTCATTTTATTTCCTTAGAGTGAAATGTAACATTTTTTCATGTTCCTTAGCTATAGATGCTCTTTAA
This sequence comes from Ailurus styani, assembly GCA_002007465.1. Lineage (NCBI taxonomy): Eukaryota > Metazoa > Chordata > Mammalia > Carnivora > Ailuridae > Ailurus > Ailurus styani. The sequence goes on from LNAC01000280.1 coordinate 1,923,573, forward strand.
TGTTTTAGAACATTTTTTAGGGCGCCTGGGTGGCTCAGTGGGTTAAAGCCGCTGCCTTCGGCTCAGGTCATGATCCCAGGGTCCTGGGATCAAGGCCCACATCAGGCTCTCTGCTCGGCAGGGAGACTGCTTCCTCCTCTCTCCCTGCCTGCCTCTCTGCCTACTTGTAATCTCTCTCTCTGTGTCAAATGAATAAATAAAATCTTTTAAAAAAAAATTTTTTTAAATACTACTTTTGATCCTTTAAAACTTGACAATTTAAAAAATCGACAATTAAAAAATTAAATCAGACATAAAATTCCAGAATCAAAAATTCACACAAAACTATATTCTGTAATAAAATTATTTTTATCAACTGAAATACCTGGAAAAGCATATATGCATCTTTAGCACAAGGTTTGAGGGTGCTGACAGATCTTCTGTTACTATTTCCTTGGACCAGGACTGGTTGTTCTATAATATCTGCAACCAAAATAAGATGGGTTTTAGGGGTTTATAATGACCTTTAAAAAATCATATATACTATTTAAAATAAATACATGTTTATGAAATTATAAACTTTAAATGTAGGCTCAGAACTATGCCTCCAAAATGGGAAAAAACATTAGGAATTTATTTTTATACAAAATGCCATAAAAACTACTCTTTACTACCTTATGTCATTTTAATAAGTTAGCATCTTTATCCATACATTTGATTTTCCCAGTCTCCTATTCCCCAATCCCTTTATTTTATGGATTTGAAATTCACATGATCTTTGAACGTGCCTTTATATATCAAATACATAAAAGTTTACCACACGGCTAATTCCTATATCATCTCAGCATAAACAGAAGAATTAACTGCTTGATCGGCCACAATTACTACATCAGTTTTAGGTATGACTAGCTAAGCATCAGCTAGAAAGCTGCTTCCCAACTCAACATTTCTTTGAATACTAAGATATTATTTTCTGTAAATTATGACAGCCTGTTTTGAATAAATGTTGACTTAATGACTACTTGAAAAAAAATGAGGTTCAAAGTATTTCTACCTTATTAGAAAGTATTAAATGAAATACTGGTCTTTAGACTATAGCTTAAACTACCAATCCAGGAATCACACTGAAGTTAGGAACATATAACACATCCAAACTAGAGAACTGTCCTGTTTTATCCTATAACTTTAATTTCTTAATATTTCAAACTCTAGAACTCAACCTGCATTTACCCTGGGAAAAAAGCAGAAAAACCAATACACCAAACTAAGTGGAAAAATTCTAATAAACCAACAGATTAAGAATGCCTGAAACTAAATGTGAAAAATCTGACCACTGGTTAACTTCAGGAAAAGTAAAGAAATTATTAGCATAGGCCGCATTACCATTACTTACTAGTATTGCCATTTTTTATCAGTGATACCAAAAGAACCTCAAGTGAAATGACAGCATAACATTAAGAGTTGGGGGTGGAGGGATTACATAGGGATTTTTTCTACGTAAAAGGGAAAGATAGTTTAATCTTTTGTTTCTTAAGTACATAAAGCAGACAGGTTGCTGATGATGGCAGCACCTTATGATCTTTTCAACTAATCATGGGCAATAATTTACTTTTCATCCAATGACAAATGAATAAAACATAATTTCTATAGTTAAAAGTTATCAAACTATAAAAACTACAACAGAAATAGTATCTTCAGTTCTCTGGCATGTTTTAAGTTTTTAGAAAATTTTTTAAAATCACAAAGAAAAAGATGTTTAAAATTACAATAAAGGTATTTGATGAAAATACGAAAAGATTAATCTTAGATTACATAAAATTCTTCATTAACGCATGTTAATAGGCACAGACAAAAATTCATGTGAGGGAAACCCACTCTTTGGAAATTTACCTTAAAGAAGTAATTCAAATGGAAAAAAATATGTAGGAGGAGACTCAAGAGTACTAAAATACTAATCAAAATTTAAGTATCCAATAGGAAACTAGCTCATTAAACTGTAGAACAGCCACAAACATAGTGCATCCATTAAAATTTAAATTACAGGGCACCTGGGTAGCTCAGTGGGTCAAGTGTCTGCCTGCGGCTTACGTCATGATCCCAGGGTCCTGTGGTTGAGTCCTGCATTGGGCTCCCTGCTCAGCAGGAGTCTGCTTCTCCCTCTCCCTTCCCCCGCTGGTGCTCCCTTGCTCTCTCTCTCTCCCTCTCTCTCTTAAATAAATAAAATAAAATCTTTATTAAAAAAATAAAATAAAAAAATTTAAATTATAAAAATAAAAGAATAACATGAAAAATTCATATAATGTAATGCCTGGCTAAAAATACATACAATGCAATACTTGATATAAAATGTGAAATTATGCATAATTAGAAATAAACATGGAAAATAAAGAGTTTATTCTTGGGGTGATAACACTGTTGGGGATTTAGTGTTTTGAACTGCCACTGTCAATATAATAATATTGGTAAAATAAATACATTTATTAAAGTATTCTAGTTTTTAGGCAGCCTAAGTTCACAGGGCAAACAAAGACTGAAAATCAAATGAGAAATCATGGATTGAAGAACCACACACTGAAAAGGAAACCACTTTTATCACTCTACCTCTGTGTCGTTCATCTTCAGCAACCATCCTCTCAAAAACAACAGTAACAACTTGTCGCACTGTAGCAGCAGCTGTATTATTTGTAATGTTATCTTTTGTAAAGTGTAGTCGAAAACAAAGAACAATTGCCTAAAAGAACAATTTTCATTTAGTGAAACAGGACTGAAGAACAAAATAACTATTTATTTGATGTAATGCAAAACTAAATAATTTATGTTTGGCTGTTCCAATCACAGATACTAAAATTCCCACACTCTTATATATATACAATAAAACCACTAAAATCCTTGGATTTTGAAATAATTCAAACGCTGTAAATATACAGCCATATAAGATTAGGTAAGATAATGTGAAATATGCCTTTCACAACTTGGTTCTTTTAACGTGTATATAAAAATGTGTTGTAATGGGGAACCTGAGTGGCTCAGTTGGTTAAGCCTTTGGCTTAGGTCTCCCTGCTCAGCGGAGAGCCTGCTCATCCCTCTATTCCCTGCTCCTGCTCTCTCTTACTGTCTCTGTCTATCTTAAATAAATAAAATCTTAAAAAAAAATAAAAAATAAAAAGTGTTGTGCTTTATTTCCCCAGAATGACTTATTTTGCAAATAACAAGTACTCAAAGTTTGTTATATCACTAAGTAATCCGGAGAAATATTATATAAATATGTTAAGCATCTAAATGAATAAAATTATAATTTTTTAAAGGAGTCATTCTTTTTAAAAGTCAACTGCATGCTGATTAAGGCATAATTTTATACAATATACTATATCTCTTTAAGGTATTTAATTTGATGAATTCTTATAGTCACCCATGAAACTACTGCCACAATTGGGTTACAAGGCAGTTTCATTACCCTAAAAGTCTCCTTGTGTTCTTTTGCCCTCCAACTTTTTCCTCCACCTTTGGCTCCAGGCAACCACCATCTTGCCTTTTTCACTACAGATAAACTGGCATTTTCCACAAATAGCATTTCATCATTCAGTATGCACTGTTTCTGTGTCTGGTTTCTTTTACTTGTAGTATCTGTAAGATTTATCCATGTTGTTCTTTGAATCAGTAATTTATACTTTTTGATTCCTGAATAGTATTTCAACAGTATAGATATACCAAATATTTTGCTTATCCATTCATCTGCTGATGGATATTTGAGTTGCTTCTAGTTTTTAGCCATTGTGAATAAAGCTGCTCTGAACATCATATACAAATCTTTGTAAAGACATGTGTTTTCATTTACCTTGGATAAATAACTAAAGTGAAAAGGCTGGATCATATAGTAAGTATAGGTTAAACTTTTAAAGAAAATGCTAGTTCTCCAAAGTGATTTTACAATTTTACATTCCTACCAGCAGTATGTGTGAATTCAGCACTTTTCCACATCATCATCAACACTTGATATGGACGCTCTTTTTCAATTTTAGCTACTCTGATGGATGTGTAATGATACCTCTTTGTGGTTTTAATTTGCTTTTCCCTGATAACTAATGATGCTGAGCCACTTTCCATGTATTCAATAGCCATCTTATTCTGTCAAGAGTCTATCAAAAAATTTGTGCAGGGGCGCTGGGGTGGCTCAGTTGGTTAAGCATCTGACTCTTGATTTCCACTCAGGTCATGATCTCAGGGTCATGAGATGGAGCTCTGCATCCAGCTTCACACTCAATGAGGAGACTGGTTGAGAGTCTTTCCCTCTGCCCCTCTCCCCACTCATGTACTCTCTCTTTCTTTCTCAAATAAATAAATAAATCTTTAACAAGAATTTGTCCATTTTTGTCTTGGGTGATTATTTTATGAATGAGTTGTAAAAATTTTTTATACATTCTAGATAAAAGTCCTTTGTGAGATATTTATGAACATTTTCCCCATTCTGTGGCTTATTCTATGGTTCATAGATTTTTATCGACCTAAGAAATCTCTACCCCAAGGTCACAAAAATTTTCTTCTACATGCTTTTCCAAAAGTTTTAGTTTTAAAGAAGCCATGCTTGGAGACAAACATAATGGTAGTCTAAATACTATTATACTTACCATATTAATTGCATTAAAATTTTAAAGGAAACAGGCTTTTGATACCAATATTATTGTTTAAATTTCAACATAAAGGAAAGGTGTATGTTATGTAGGAGCTTTCATATTATTCAAATTATTTCTTTATACTTCACTTCTCATTCCAAAATATATTTCCAAATTAACCAACATACTAAAGCAAGCCCTACATTTAATTTTAAACTATAATCAGTTCTTATTGCTTTGGTAGGTTAAATGACAGCATTTTATAAACTCTTAAATATATTGTATCAGAACGATACAATTTGATAGCTAGAAACAAAATGGGATGACATACAACAAAAGAATACACAAAAACACATAAAATATTTTATAAAGCAGATAGCATAAAAAAAGCTATTTGCAACTGAGTAAAATCTAAGAACATCAAATGAATAACTAAAAAAAGATATGCTCTCTAGAAAGAGTATATACAGCTTAATGTGACAGTACACTTTTCTACTTTATTAGCCATCCATCTTTAAAGGTATGCAAATTATAACGGAACTATTACTGAAAGTCCAACAAATTTCTTAAACAATAAATGATTAAAGATTGTTCTTTCTCTGTACTTTCTGTTCTTTAGAAATAATTCATAGTTTTAAAAAAAACTTTTTAAAGAGTGAAATAAATAATAGAACAGCAGTTAACATGTTCCAAAGAGGGTTGGAATGGGGAAGAAATGAAAAACCCCTATCATACATGCAGCCTTATCAGGTATAAATGCCAAAAGGACACTTTTCCAACTACTTAAGAAAGAGATTTAAACTCTCTGGTTTACATATCACATAATGCAAAATTTTAAAAGGTGGGAAGGAAGAGCTATCACAGGAATACCCAACACAATGAAAATACGGATACCTCCAAACATATTTTTTTCTCTCTATTCCTATTTTTCTACTTTTTTCTTTTCATTTCCTATTCGTGACTAAGCCTGTTAGCTATCCCCAACAGGCTCTGCTCATTTACCTTAACCTGATCTTAACTCTAATCTGGAGAAAATAAGGCCCCAGTGGTTTTTAACGTGCAATGCCAATTATCATGACAGCTACAGGGAAGTTGCTTTTGGTACAAACAGTACCAGGCTTTCCTCTTTCAGTGAGCTTATTCAAATACTGTCTAAAAGCACTTAAGAACTTTGACAACAGGTTTCCTACCTTAGAGAGTGACTCATCATGAACTACTGTATTGGTTGTTAAAAGAACGAGAACTGTTTGAAGTAGCTTAAGTTCTTCAAGACTGTTTTCCATTAGCTGCCAAAGCATATTAATTATATTTCCAGCTGCAGTCTGTAAAATAATTAGTTGAATTATTGTCAGCAAATAAAATATAAGGTGTTTAGGTCCCTAAATAAAAAAAGATGTACAAATATTACCTCATCTGGAGAGTTTCTTGATCATAATAACAAAACCCATGTTTCTAGCTCTATAGATCAAAACACATCTCTCAACAAATTTGAGATTCACAGCTAATTAATTTTCTTCTTAAAAAAAATAAATTGCTTTAAAATACACCATTTGAATAGATGCAAATAGATGCATAGAGTTCTGAGATACCTAGTCAAAAATCAAAGCTCATTTCTATAATATGGGTATATTTCATTTGGGCACTTATAAATACAGACATATGCAAATTAACTGAGATTGCTACTATTTCACATATTATTCCATTTACAACACGTACACAAAAAAACAAAATGCAACTCAAATTAACAATACATTTATATAGTTAATTAAACCTTACACTGTTTAGAATGTTACATTAAAGGTAAAAGAACATATCACTTCTATTAAAGTAACTTATGGGGCGCCTGGGTGGCTCAGTGGGTTAAAGCCTCTGCCTTCGGCTCAGGTCATGATCCCAGGGTCCTGGGATCGAGGCCCACATCGGGCTCTCTGCTCAGCAGGGAGCCTGCTTCCTCCTCTCTCCTCTCTCTCTGCCTGCCTCTGCCTACTTGTAATCTCTCTCTCTGTGTCAAATGAATAAATAAAATCTTTAAAAAATAAATAAATAAATAAATAAATAAATAAAATAAATAAAATCTTAAAAAAAAAAAAAGTAACTCATGGAGTACAAAATTAAGGCAACACCATTACATTTGAAAGCAGGATGCAGATTTGTAATGATGAAATGTTTTTCCTTGTTTTAATATAATAAAGTTAGATACAAACAATTCATTTAAATTAATGAACAACAAATTATCGCTTCAGATAATCTAGGAAAATCATTTTTCCTCCTCTTAAAAAAAATTATAAATTATATTCACTTCAATGACACTGATCTGTATCACTGAATGGTGATTTCCTAATCATGACATGACAAAATGCACTTCACCTTTATTCATTATTTATGAGCATTTAATAGTGAGAAAATGTGGTGATCTTTTAAAATTAAATCATGCCCTTCAAATACACAAATTGTTTTACATTAAGTTATCAAGTATGCTTCATTCTCCTCTAAATAAAAACTCCTGATTTGATTCTTAGGTGTACAATTGAATTAAATCTTCACATTACCTCAGACACAACTTCATGTGACATGAGTCTCTGAATGGCAGCCAAACATAGCTGAGTAATCTTTGGCTCCTTGGTTCCACAACCCATTAGAAACGGCTGAACAACCTCTGAGCTGTTTTCTTTCAAGGCTTTATTTAGAACACACATAAAATAAATTATTAAATCTAATTCACAAGTAGGAATATATTTCTATATTTACAACTAGTATTAACAATCTTAATAAAAACCACTTTATATAAATACTAAAATAGAAATCAAACAATAAGAGTTAAAATACTTTAGATACTATAGACTCCGTATCTAAACTACCCCCTTAGCTATAGCTTTCCCATGCTTTTCTCCTAGCACTATCTTTTGTTTTTCCTCCATCTCCTGCTATAAACTCTTTAAGGACAACTTCTCAGAAGTTCTATCCTGCCTTGGAGAAGCATTCTATTTCTTCAACTGTGCAGAAGGGAAAATATGAAAAAGAATTAATATTCTAGAGCAGAAAAAATAATTAAAAATAGTATGTACATCATCCCCATCACCCTTCTGAATGTTCAGAAGCTCCCTAGAATTTCATTACATGCCTTGAATTTATACAGCCCTAATTTCTTCAAGAAATAAACTCATTAAAAACAATAACATTACTCCTCTTATTACTAAAGCATTACTTTAAGTTAATTGGATGCCCATGCTGTAATTCCAAATCTTAAATTAACTCCTTTCACCAAGCCTATTCTTTCATAAGTTTTAAAGTAGCAACAAGAATGTAAAAAGTTAGAAAATGCACAAACTGAGCAATACCTTCTTAAATTTACAAAATGAAATTAAATCAGTATAGACTTACTTAATGACTATACAAAGATGAATAAAACAGGTCTGTCATCCTCAGAGAATTTAAATAGATAACAGGGAAATCCAAGGAAAGAGAACATTAAACTTATGTGTTTGGTATATGGTTTTCAAAGGTACTACATCCATCGATTATTTATTTTTTTTGAGGTTAAGACTTGGATTTAAGACAGACAAATCTGAGTTTTAACATTTTTTTTCAAAAGAAATTGTTAGAAAGTCATCCACAGTCACCCTTAAAAATATAAAACCAGTGTTAACATTAATTTCATCACTTAAATCCCCATCTTTCTTCTCCCAAAGCTCCCTTTATAGTATGCTAAATAAAGCCCTCAATCTCCTATGGCATACTCTGCAAAGTCCCTCAGTATGCCAGCATAAATTACTGATTCAACGCAGCTAAGAGATGGCAAATATGATTGTCAAAGAACAGTGTTTCCAAAAGGGCTTCTTGCCTTATTTCCTTGCTTTCTTAAGCATAAAAGTTCTGATTCAAACCAGTCACAAATTTTCCATAACAATGTCTCAAAACATTTATATGAATGGTTAACAAAGGACAGTAAAGCTAAAAAAAAAATACTGAGGCAGTAAATACGCTACCATTTTCAATTCTGCCAGAATCTCTGAAGTATGAGGCTATTCCTAACTCTGCTGAACATGCCTAGTCATTAAACACTGTTCAGGTAAACAAAAGTTTCCTGTAGAAACAAGCTGCATTTATCATTTTTATGATGTTAACATGTTTCTCATTTGAGTATCATAGAGAGTTTATAGAGCATGATTTGGCTCAAGTGCACAGTAAGTAAGTGGTAAAGCCAGATTTTTAAAATTGGTCTTCTAACTCCTGGTTTACTATTCTTCCCACAACATTATGCTGCCACTCTTTAAGGTAAACAGCACTTAATGCAAATCGAAGTTAAAACTGTTCAAAGTATCTAAGAGGAAACAATGATCTGCACTGCCTAAGGTCTTCAGATAAATGAAGGAAAGTAACTGTCTTCATAGAAGGAAAAAACAAGTACTTTCTTGAGTCTCCGATGACAATGACTTCAAGACACACTGGAGAATCACAAAAAAAATGATACAATGCTTTCTAATCACTTAGAATTGTTCCTCACAATTTCATCCATCAAGGCCATTGTTCTCTCTTGTCTCTTTCATAATAGCCATTTGGACAGGTGTAAGATGATATCTCATTGTGGTTTTGATGTGCATCTCCCTGATGATTAATGATATTGAGCATCTTTTCATACACCTGTTGGCCATCTGTGTGTTTTCTTTGAGAAAACGTCTATATAGATTTTCTGCCCATCTTATAATCAGATTGTTTGGGATGCCTCATTTCTTGAAAGAGCACTTCATTATTGTCTCTGAGATCATCTTCTAAGCCAGTGTCACCCATTCCACACATTTTGATGCAGGCGCTTTTTTGACCTTACCATAAGATGTCAACAGAAAATTTCTGTACAACTAGGGCGACATTCTAAATAGGAGTCAAACTTACAGGATATCAACAATGCACATAACTCAAATGATGTAATAATAATATGAATAACTATAAACAAGTTCACACATGTACTGAAAAAGACATCTCCATACTACCTGGCCCACAATGATTCTAAGGTGCCATCAATTTTAAGAAGCATTATCAATTTGGGGAATACTAAAATGTGAAAACTCTGTGCAGCCTAGAATGAATAAAATAAGGTGAATTTCAGTGAAATGTTGTATACAGGTCAGTCATAGTTACCCAGGTGTCTCAAGTTAGGATAAATTAAAATAGTATTAAAAATAATTTTTAGGACCATCTAGATGGCTCAGTTGGTTAAATGTCCAATTCTTGATCTTAGGGAAGTGAGTTCAAGCCCTGCACTGGGCTCCACACCTAGCATGGACCCTATGTAATAAAAAATGTTAACAAATAATAATAATAATTTTTATAAATTTTATTTTAATGTAACTCAAATGAATCAAATATCTACCTCTTGCCTCCTTCCCATTTTCTTTGACTCCCAGTTTATATAAGAATAAAATAATCAAAAAGGAAGTTTCTATGTTATCCAAAATAAATAATCAATAACAAAAAAGATACTACCTCTTGATCTGCTGTCTTTTGAAGCATAGTGTGGAAATGAAAACATCTACCATATCCAGATCACAATGCAGTAAGATAGGTTATAACAACAACAAAAAAAAAGTTAGGTTTTTTCCTTCTTTTAAAAGTGATAGTAGTCTTAAACAAATTAATCTTGCTCTTCTGAGAGATAGGTATTCTCTCTTTATATACAATTTTAATGACATGCTATTTAAACATAGCTTCATATAAAAACCTTCCTATGGCCTTAGACTTTAGAAATCACATTGAGGAAAAGGCTGTATAGCAATAAAGACAACTTGCTTTAACCATTTTTAAAAATCATTCCAGGAAAGAAAGAGAAAAAGGTCAACTCTTTTTAATCGAAACTCTGTATTTCAATTTCCTTTAAAATATAAAGTCAGGCTTTCGGGGGGGCAGAAAAAAAAGTTTATTTTTTACCTAAGTTCTTTAATAAACATAACTCCTTTAATAAAATAACACGATGTTTGATAAATATATTTTATTTCCAAATTTTATAACTGTGAGAGCAAATGATACACTTTCACACACCTGGAAGAGGTCCAGCAGGTCCCCATATCCTAGGGGTTTCCTTGCTCTGAGCAGTTTCACTGCATAATTGTAGTTTTTATCCTGGAAAGAAAGAATTAAACTAGGATACCCCACTATGAATCACATTAATGGGGGTTAAAAGTTTCATTATGATAAATTTTAAATGGTCATTAAATAACAAATTGTAATTCTTGTGAAAGAAATAAAATGTGATGGAGATATGACTGCTATCCTCAAAATCCCATAAAATCTAATTATGGAAAAGACTGATATTTCTAACAACATTAAAAAAATATTTTAATGGTTCAAAAGATCTGAAAATACTTTAAGTCACTCAAGAATAGTAGGAGGACAAATAAAATATGGGCAGTTTCATATTAAAAGCACATTGTATGAAAAGGAAGGATTATTCAACAAATGATGCTGGTACAATTGGTTAGTAATTCTGCAAAAGGAAAAAAATCTAGGTCCTCGTGTTACTCCACATATTATTAATTAAGAAAAAAATTAAACAAAAAATACTGAAAGAAAATAAAAACAACTGTCTACTATGTGGAAAGAGAAGGGCTTCCTAAGTGCAAAACAACAAATGAGAAAAGTTAGATTATGTAAAAATGAAAAACATCTAGATAAAAATTTAAAAGATAAAAGACTTGTAGGAAATATAAACATGATGGGAAGTCAATACTTCTGCTATATAAACAGCTCAAATAACTTGATAAGAAAACACAAAAACTCAAAAGAAATAAATGTAAAATGAAAAAAGGAAATAATATATTCAGAGGAAAATGTTCAACATTAAAGACAAATGTCAATTAAGTCATTTGCCTGTTCAATTCCCAAAAAGATTTTTTAACATAATAATCAGGCAAGGATGTTATAAAAATACACTCACATATTGCTGGTAAAGGCATAAACTTTTATCTTTTCAGAAATCACTAAGGTGACAAATTCTAAGACCATGTTCATACACTTTGATTTAATAATCTCATTTCTAGAAATCCATCTTAAAAAAATAATTCCAAATACTGAAACACGTTTAACATAAAGGAATGGTTAAATAAGCTACAAGCACTTATTAAAATATTCTGAAGCAATTTTTAAAAAATTAGAAAAGAGAACACCAAAGGAAAGTACTTAACGATATAAGAATACAAATTAAAAGGTTAAAAAATTTTTAAAAATCCAAGGAAAAAAAGAATAAATAAGAACACATTACGTTGTAGAGAAACTACATAATATCTGGCCCACTAGGTTAACTTGAAAGTATGAAATTAATTACAGCCTCCCTAGGTCATTTAGCCTGGATTATAGAACTAGCCTACCAACAGACCTCTACTTTACTAATGGTATGTTGAAATACACCTTCCACACTACTGTGCGAACAGTTTACATAAAAACATTAAAATGAGGGGCGCCTGGGTGGTTCAGTCATTTGGCCTTTGCCTTCGGCTAGGGTCATGTTCCCAGGGTCCTGGGATCCAGGCCCACATCAGGCTCCCTGCTGGGCAGGAAGCCTGCTTCTCCCTCACTGCCCCCCTGCTTGCGTTCCCTCTCTCACTCTGTCAAATAAATAAATAAATAAATAAATAAATAAATAAATAAATACTCTTAAAAACAAAAACAAAAACAAAACAAAACATTAAAATGAATGTGACACTGCCCTGACTCAAACTCTTGCATCAAGCAGCTCAGGAAGTCACACAATGGCAATACTTGAATAGTGTATCCAAATAGACCAAACTGTTTTCTCTTTCATATATTCGAGTAATCTGCTTTACTTTCCACTTCTACACCTTAGTTGCCTGGCTAACCTCTTTTTAAGCTTTGAGACTCAGCTTCAGATTCCCAGGCTGGGTTGGATGCCTTCTCTATGTTCCTATAATAATAAGCTTGTCTGTATTTCCATTTCGGCATTTACCACCATATTAAAATTCTCATTTAGGGGCTGTCTCCTTCATTACTCTGTTATCTGACATAAATTAAGTATGTCAGAATTCACCTACCAGAGTCATCATAACATGTAAAGTTACAGTAAAGACTGGGAAGTAGAAAGACACAGTAGAGGGAGCACTAAGAGACTTCCTCGCATTCTGGAGTGACTCACTCACTATTAGCCTACATTTAATGAGGGCTTACTATTTCCTATGTAATGTGTTAACTACTAGCAGTATAAGGAAGAGTATGATATTAATCCTAACCTCAGGTGACTATGTCCTCTAGAAAAGAAAATTTCTGGCAAAGCACTCCAAAAAGCAAATGGAAGAGCAGGTCAGCTAAACAGAATGAACAGCAGGCACATATGCGTTTTCAAATATACTTCTTAAATTTCCTTATAAATTATAGGTGAGTTACACTACTCATCTTTGCATCTCTCCTAGAGATTCTTACATAATGATTTCCTTATTAACAATATATTTATGATATATTCTATAGATGTTTATAAAATATCACAAGCATATGTATTGATAAGATAGAATATACTAAATAAAATCAGCAGATAAATTACCTTTTAACATCAGAAAATAATTCCAAAGTATATTTACTCATTGCTACTTAAAGACCTTTTAGTAATAAGACCACATAGATATGAAAAAGGGGAGGGAAACTGTGAGAAACAAACACAAATCATACATAATGATCATCTATGTGAGAATTCTATACGTATACTGACAGTAGCTGAAAGCAGCCAAAGGTAGATATAACAATTATGGTTTTGAGTATGGGTTAAATACACAATTTTAAGATCTCACAACTTCATTGGTTTCCTTGTTTCAAATATTCAAAAAGCAGATTCTCTGTTTATGTAATTTTTATATAACATAAACCTTCTCAGTCAACCTCAAGTATACTATAAGCTGGCTTAATAAAAACATTTTGTAATATATGGTAGTCAAGTGTAAGATTAAGGCATTTGGCCTTGTAAATGAAAAACTTGATGTTGCTATGTCTCATTTGCAGAGTTTTATCTTTAAAGAAAAGGAAATTTTGAGATAATGATCTGTGTATCTGAATCGATGCTGACATTACCTGGCATAGCATTCCCACTTATGTCAGCATTCATGACAGCAGTGAAAACAAAGAAAAATAAACATTAAAGGAGGATGCTTAAAAGAAGGGGAGATGTAAAGCAAAGATTTATTCTGCAATGTAAATAACCTTCCTTTGGAAAATAAATCTAAGAAAACTAAAGTTGGCTAGAAATCTATGCTGAATATTGCTGGTCAGACTAGTTAATCCTAATTAAGGGTGCTGATTTTTATAGCAACCCTTTATATTTTCTGAATATGTAGAGAATTCAATATCCCATTTCATTTATAACTCCTCCATTGTTTGGTACCTTTAACATCCATTATAGCACAAAAGTAGTAACCTACAGTCTCTAGAACTATAGAGAAGTAAACACTTCTCAGGAAATTAAAATTTTTTAAAAAGTTAACTACAAATTTTTCTTAGTATAAGTTGTACTCTAATTAAGTAGTTTAGAAACTATGCATTGACTAAACTCTTTTCCCTTGTTCATGAGAACCTTTGATTTTCAAGATGATAGTGGTCTAAAGAGCTATAAATTTTAAAGTATCATTTGCCATAGATACTTGGTGAAAAATGTTAGAAAATAGTTTAAGTGCTAATATAGCTCCTCAAGTACATGGCTCTGGACACTATGGATCTGAAAGTATGAACTACTAATTGTGCATAAAGATTTGTTCTAGCATGATTTGAATAAAGCTAATTGAATTAAAATGAACAGCCCACCTATGAACAGCCCACCTATACATTAAACTCATACTGACAGAGACAAAATTTTTCTTACTCGTTCTTAAGATTTACCAATTAGACATTTTATTTACTTTGGTATAGAACTCAGCACCAGACAGTGATCCTCTGAAGAAATCATCTCTTTAAAAAATCTTCCATCAACTACAGACCCAATGAAAGCTTCTAACGTTGGTGAATAACTAAGGACTTAACATGGTATCAGCAATTATAGTAGCAAAAGTTACTATTTGTAATAAAATTCTAATATGATCAGCTAATTTTAAAAAATCCAGATCATAATTTATCTTTAAACATTAGTTTCCTCACAGTAGCTAATCCCCCCAACATGCATCTCCCCAAACCCACTGGCCCGCCCTCCAATCCAACCATACCTACCTTTGCCTTTACCCACCACTTTCACTATACCCCTTCTCAAAACGCACACAGAGCATTATTCAGTGCTATGAATAATGTTATAAAAACTATTTGGTGTTTTGACAGATTGTTCAAAATCAGAGAAGAAGCTGTGAGAAACAGATGCAACACAGGAGAGCTCACCCTAAGGGCAAATGTCCAGCAAAGCCCAGCAAGCCCAAGTGAAATCCACCTTCCACCCTCAAAACTGCCCCCAAAAGTCTTCATTCTGTAATACTCTTTGAGATTCCATCAATTAGAGATTTTTTGGTATCACTTTTAAAGACGTAGAGATTTATGAGAGTTAGAGTCTCCACTATTTGAATTTTGTGTCAATCAACTTAATGGGATGGCTTTTCTCCTGTAACCAGCTGAGAGCGATAACACCATTGGAACTGGAAATGCAGACTGAAGGATCAGTAAAGTAAGCAACAGTTAAGTATAAACCCTTGGGAGGGAATAGCTAGTGTGGAAACCTCACAATACCACGGCAGCATACTGTAGCGGGAAGAACATGGGCTCTCAATAGCCCTGGATTTAAATCTAGTTCCACCATTTATCATGTGACCTTAGTCAAGTAACTTAATCTCCTTGCATCTCAACGTGCTCTACTATAAAGTAAAAACACTTCCCCACAAGGTTGTCTTTTATTAGAGTGGCACAAATGCCTCACATGTAACAGATTCTCAGAAAATGCTAGCTTCCTTTCCCATGTTCATTAGAGGCAAGAACAAAAACGCGCCAAAGAAAGAAGTAGACTGAGTATCAAAAAGAGTGCCAAAGAGGAACTTCTGAAATTCCTCCTTGAAAACCAGGTTCAATCAAAAGAACCTAAGAAAAGGTTTTGCTTTTCGCCACCCCACTCCCCTTCTTTCTTCATGACCATACTGTCTTTTTCCTAGGATTCAAAACTCACACAGTACTACTAAATTTATAATACTACATTATCACCTGTTTATATTATATAAAAATAAAATAGACCTTGGAGGTAGACTGAGGACTAATCTTTCATTCCATTCAGCACAACAAATAGTAATTGAATGCCTTTTATGGGTAAGGTATGTCCTAGGTGATCGACAAGACATGCAGGAGAATGCAAATCCTTGCCTGTAAGGCGTTAGTAGTTTTAACTTTTCTGATTTCAGAGAATTTCATAACATTCACCTTTGGCAAACCAAATTAGTTTGTAAGTTAGGGACTTTTACATGTTCTTTATCATCATAAACAGCATGCTAGGGCATAAAGGAGAGGCTACAGAAAACTGATGGCTGTTTTCTGGGTTTTTTTTTTTTAAAGATTCTTTTATTATTAGTGAAATTTTCATTAATTGTTGAATTTTTAAGCAAAAAAATTACCTGCCAAAATTTCGGTGTTTCGTGCAGCTATTGTTTTAACTTTTATTATTCCTGATTCAGCAGCCTGCAAGAATAAAAATAATTAGAACACAAAACTTACTATCAACATGAATTATCTAGGGAAAGAAATCATATATGATCACTATTATCTTTTTTATTTTCAAAACTTCAGAAACTAAAGCCTAGTAGTGCCATAAACATTAAATGTAGTAAAATGCAATTCATCTGATCATTCACACGCAAACTCGGCACTACAGCATGCTGCCTTTCTCTGCCTAAAACAGATCTAATCCCTCATGAATTGAAATGTTCATAAAATATAAAAATAATAAACAAAAACAAAGCCTAATAAAAAAAACTAGGATTCTCTTCCCCATTTGATACCTCTGTCCCAACCATTAAAAAAAAAATTGCAAAACACTGCAAAATCAAGTAGACCTGTTTTGGATTTGAAGAGAATAAATAATCAAGAACTTTTGTTATTACTTTTAGTTTACATTTTTTTTAAACACCCATTAGATTTTCATAAGGCCCCTAAAACACTGTATCATTAAGTACATTCAGCTGGCAGCATTTGGAAGTTATATAGCATTTTATACAATGCCACAGAACTGTGCTGTCTAAGACAGTAGCCTTTGGCTACATGTCCCTATTAAGCACTATCTATGAGGTTAGTCTGAACTGATCTGTACTCTTAAGTATAAAATACACACCAAATTTTGAAGACAGTATGAAAAGGAAATGTAAACTATCCCTTAAATATTTACACTGATTAAATGTTGAAACAATATTTTGAATATATTGGGTTAAATTATATACTATTAAAATTAATTGCCTGATTCTTTGTATTTTTAATGCAATTTAAAATTACACATATGGACTAGATTTGTGGTCCACATTATATTTCTATTGGACAGTGCTGACATATAACATTGACATATTACTTCCACCATAAAACTCAGAACATTTTCACTATGAAGAAACATGCCTATTTTATACATATACTGGTCTCTATACTTCCAAAAATAATATATATTCATAAGTTATATGCCTAAGTTTTCCTATTAATTTGCTTGCTACCTGGTCATTTATTTTGTTATCTCTTACTGCTTGCTAAGGGATAAGTGATAGCAGGTTCTGGTTCTAACGGTTTAAAAATCATTATGGAAAAATACCTGTGTCCTGTGGGTTCTTAGTTTGAGGAGCAGCGGATAAATGCATAAAATAAATACCACACTGTAGACTACACTATGTATAGTATATGACCTTTGTCATTCTGTTGGTTTCCAAGCATGAAAAGCCCTTGCCTGTGTTTGCAAATTTCCCAACTTCAAGAGTCTGGATGCAAGACAGAGCTTTATCTTCCACTATTAAAAATGGAAAATGCCAGATACCTGCTTTCCCACATGCCCTGGGAGCCTACTCTAATCCAAACAGACACACCTAGCAGTGATTCTGAATATGGAGGCTAATGACAAAGAAAAGCAGAGACAAGACAAAATTCTTTCCGATGACAGCAATAGCAGAGGTGACATCTACTTTCCCCGGGCAGTAATAGCAGAACCAGTAGCAGCACAAAGAGGCCAGTGCCATCTCAGGTATCCAGTCACTTATTTGGCAGAGAACGGCAGGTTCTAGCTGTTTAGCTTCCCTTTGTTTCTGCACTTTTCTAAAGCTGGTTCCATCCAGGCTTCTATCAATTATGTGAGCCACTCAATATATATCAGTAAATTTCGTTTCTGCTAAATCAGCCAGAGTCAGCTTTCATTGCTCACAACTAAGAAGCCTGATACACTAGGACTTACTTCTACAACTTTAAGAAATGAAAGTGTTCCAAGTTAAATGAACATGACTACAAGCAGAAATATAGGCAAAATAAAATTCTTCAGGGAAAGATAACTGATTTTCTAATTATCTGGGGCAGGAAGTGTGTACTAGAAACAGCAAAGGCTTAAAAAAATCCTGATGCCAGGTGGCAACACATTCAAAGGAATGCCAGTGGGAGCTAGGCATCAGTATTTTTTCAAATTCTCAGGTGAGTCTACTATGCAACAAAATCTAAAAGATGATTTCAATAATGTATGCAAAAGATGACAGTATGCAAAAGATGATGCCCAAGGTGACAGTGATCGAGACAATAAGAAGTGGTCAGATTCCAGATATGCTTGAAAGATGTACAAACCATAGCAAACTTACAATAAAAATTTGGGTAAAGAAAAACAAAAACACAAAAATTCAAGAACACTGAAGTAAATCCATATATACTTTGTTATACTCACACATCCCATCTCAAACTCTGTTACATAAATTTCTTACAGAGCCGCTCTGTCATCACTGAGATTACTTCTACCATCATTTTCAAGCTCTTCCCCTCTTCACTATGACCTTTTGTATCCCATATATGTTCAAATTCAGTATTTCTTCCTGCTTCAGCATCAACAAAAACTGGTCTAACTGAACCATCATAAATACTACTGTCATGTGTCCTGACTCTGAGTTCTAGCTAGTCTGACCTTCTGAACAGTTTCCAAAATCAGTCCTATCACTTGTTAGATACCAAGATGTCAGTAAAAGATTTCAAATTTGCTGGACACTATTTTGATTCCCTGAGATAAAATACTAGTCTATCCATGACTGTGTCATAGATAAGTATAAAGAAGTATAAATAGGAGCGCCTGGGTGGCTCAGTGGGTTAAAGCCTCTGCCTTCGACTTAGGTCATGATCTCAGGGTCCTGGGATGGAGCCCTGTGTCAGGCTCCATACTCAGCACAAAGTATGCTTGAAATTCTCTCTCTTTCTCTCTCCCGCCCTCTGCCCCTCCCGCACTGCATGCACACATGCACACACACACACACACACACACACACACACTCTCTCTCTCTCTCTCTAATAAATAAATCTTTTTTTAATATTTTATTTATTTATTTGACAGAGACATAGCGAGAGGGAGAACACAAGCAGGGGGAGTGGGAGAGGGAGAAGCAGGCTTCCCACTGAGGAGGGAGCCTGATGTGGGGCTTGATCCCAGGACCCTGGGATCACAACCCAAGCCAAAGGCAGACGCCCAACGACTGAGCCACCCAGGTATCCCATCAAATAAATAAATCTTTAAAAGAAAAAAGGAAATTATCTGTAAAGCCGATTAATTCATGCAACAAATGGATGAGCAACATGTAAAGTGGGATTAATGAAAGGCAGGAATTTTTTTTAAGAGTTTATTTATTTCTTTGTCAGAGAGAGAAAAAGAACAAGCAGGGGGGAGTGGCAGGCAGATGGAGACGCAGTCTCCCCGCCAAGCAGGGAGCCCAACATGGGACTCAATCTCAGGACCCTAGGACCATGACCCAAGCCAAAGACAGATGCTTAACCAGCTGAGCCACCCAGGTGTCCCAAAAGGCAGGATTTTAATTTAAAAAGACAGGAGAAGGTGATTCTGGGCCAGCAAAAGGAACCTCAGAAACATGGAAGAGGAAAGCAGTGGCACATACTTGGGAGAATAAATAGCAGGCAACACACCTTGGCTGAAGTATAAAGGAATATGAAGAAAAGTTGAAGGTAATGACACTAGAAAGGAGGGTTAGGACAATCAAGGAGGGTCTTAAAAGCTACGCTAAGGTGTCCTTTAAGTACAGAGTAGCTGCTGAGTGTTTCTGAGCTGCTTGAGTATATTAAACTAGTGGTTACATGTAGAATGGTTTATCTTTTGTGCCATTAATGCATTCTAAAGGCCAGGCATTTGAAACTTGGAACTAAAATAATAAGTTGAGAAAAGAGAAAAAAGAAGAGGTATGTTGGAAATTACGGAGCAGGAAGGAACAGCTTACAATGAATAAAGAGAGCAGAGGGGGAGAAGACAGCCAAATGTGACTAAGGTAAGCAACAGTGATAAATGCCATCAACAGAACAAATGAAATGAGAAGAAAGGGCAAGTTTTGAGATAAATAAGTTCAATTACAAGAAGTCCTATTTCAAGTGTGGGTAAGATATTCCGGTAGATGTGTTCCACAGACAGCTAGAAACACAGGTCTCCACTCAGTAAAGACAGCAGGGTCCACGCAGTAGATTTCGGAGTCATCAGTACTGGGGGAAGGCCAGCAGCAAGGGGAGTTCAGGAGATGCCAGTGCTAAGGGATGAGCATGGAGAAGAGGCCTGAAAATAGAACTTGGGATACACTTACAAATAAACAAACAGAAAAGGAATACTGAAAGAGCCAGAAGAAACAGTAAAGTGATACAAACTTCAAAATGAGAGAACTGCAACATGGAAGGAATGATGAATAGTAACAAATAATGAAGCAAGGCAGAGGAATGGGAACAATAAGAACAAGTTGAGTGTGTTTTAAAGGCATTTTGCAGTATGATGCAATGGAGAGGAGTTGCAGACGGATGCACAGGGATTCATATCCCAGTTCGTCCACTTTCTAGCTTTACTAACGTATGCAAGTTACTGAACCAAGGAAAAACTGTAATTTCCTCATCTGTAAAATTAAAATAGAATTTTTAAAAGGTTTTATTTATTTATTTGACACAGAGAGAGAGATTACAAGTAGGCAGAGAGGCAGGCAGAGAGACAGGGAGAGGAGGAAGCAGGCTCCCTGCCGAGCAGAGAGCCCGATATGGGCCTCGATCCCAGGACG
This sequence comes from Ailurus styani, assembly GCA_002007465.1. NCBI lineage: Eukaryota > Metazoa > Chordata > Mammalia > Carnivora > Ailuridae > Ailurus > Ailurus styani. The sequence goes on from LNAC01000280.1 coordinate 1,944,361, forward strand.
CTGAGATCATGACCTGAGCCGAAAGCAGAGGCTTTAACCCACTGAGCCACCCAGGCACCCTTAAAATAGAATCTTGTAATAGAATCAATGGATGCAAAGTCCCTAGACTAATGAAAAGACAGTATTTTACTCAACGCTGAGTTAACTTCATAAAGATAAAGGCAGTCTCTGGGCGCCTGGGTGGCTCAGTGGGTTAAAGCCGCTGCCTTCGGCTCAGGTCATGATCCCAGGGTCCTGGGATCGAGGCCCACATCGGGCTCTCTGCTCAGCGGGGAGCCTGCTTCCTCCTCTCTCCTCTCTCTCTGCCTGCCTCTCTGCCTACTTGTAATCTCTCTCTCTGTGTCAAATGAATAAATAAAANAAAATAAAGATAAAGGCAGTCTCTCATTCATATTTTTATTTCCCACCATGCTTTATACTTAAGACACTAATAAATTCCTATTAAATTACAACAATGATAGCAAAACCCAATGTTTTGTTCATGACTGAAAATAAGCTCTATTTATATAAAAGAAAAATGGAAAAAAAAATCCATTTTTGAAGTATGTCTTAATGTCTCCTATTTCTTCTGTATCATCAAAGCACAGTGATAAGAAGATAATCAACACACTCGACTAAAAGATGTTTTCACTGATCTTTGCTCTCATTCATTTTCTTCATAGAAGTAAAAATACAATGATCAAAAACTTAGTCAAAAATAATGTTTTACATTTTAACAATAAATGTCATTGGTTATGGTATTTTCATATATGTATAAAACATGTTATAGACTAACCAAAAGCTTTTTAAAGAACTCTCACTGTAAAATGCTTTTAGAATACGGCAATAAGGGCGCCTCGGTGGGTTAAAGCCTCTGCCTTCGGCTCAGGTCATGATCTCAGGGCCCTGGGATTGAGTCCTGCATCAGGCTCTCTGTTCAGCAGGGAGCCTGCTTCCTCCTCTCTCTCTGTCTGCCTCTCTGCCTACATGTGATCTCTCTCTCTGTCTGTCAAAAAAAATAAATAAAATTAAAAAAAAAAGAATACGGCAATAATCTAGAAATTTTTCCTAGAAGTTCTAGTGAAAACATTTCTGCTTATATTATTCTTGAAGTTAACATCTAAACCATTTATCAGAAGAAAATGAATTTAATGAGAAATCTTAGGAATCTAAGATAACTTAGGAATCTTAGGTATCTAAGGTAACTTTTCTGGAATAAAGTCATAGAAAGAGCAGAGTCAAAGGAGAAAAGAGAAGAAAAGAAACAAAGGCCAAAAGCCACTCACCTAACACAATTATCTAAAACTGCATTATACAGGAAACTTAAGTCTTGGCCAAAATGATTTCCAACTCTCATACTTCTCACAAAATGATTTCCAACCATACTTCTCACATTCATGTAACTGCGGATGGCAAGTTTTTTTGAATAGATTATGAAAATTTATTTCAGTATATAAAACATCAACTTATTCTATTACACTTCTGAGAAAAAGAACACAATTGGTTGTGTCATGAGTAAATGTGTCCAACCAACATCAACAGAAAAAAAAATTATAAAATACTAAACCAAAATAGCTCCTGTGATTAAGCTTGGAAACATTATCCAACCCTCATTCTTAACTGTCAAAAGATCCTGAAAATGAGATCTTCTCCCTACCCAGAAGAGCCAACTGACTTGCTCCTCAGTCCCCAAATAGCTGGTTAAAGGAAGAATCCTGGGCGCCTGGGTGGCTCAGTGGGTTAATGCCTCTGCTTTCGGCTCAGGTCATGATCTCAGGGTCCTGGGATCTCACCAAGCTAACATATTAGAACACCGGGGAATGAGGAACTCTACTATAAGAACTTTTGCTTTTTAAGGCAAAAATCCCTGCCAACTACCCTCTGTGAAATAAATAAATAAAATCTTTAAAAAAAAAAAAAAAAAAAAAGAATCCTGTCAAGGTTAAGAAAAAGGCATCTCTCTCACCAAGCTAACATATTAGAACACCGGGGAATGAGGAACTCTACTATAAGAACTTTTGCTTTTTAAGGCAAAAATCCCTGCCAACTAATTCTCATCAAGCCCAAATACACAAGAGGAAACAAAGCACATGGCATGGGAAAACTACTTGCACTTTTTTACTCTTTACACCCCTACTGATTCCACTTCATTAAAAAGGAGAGAAAAAAATCCACTCAAAACCCTAATTCTGGGCGCCTGGGTGGCTCAGTGGGTTAAAGCCGCTGCCTTCGGCTCAGGTCATGATCCCAGGGTCCTGGAATCGAGGCCCGCATCGGGCTCTCTGCTCGGCAGGGAGCCTGCTTCCTCCTCTCCCCTCTCTCTTTGCCTGCCTCTCTGCCTACTTGTAATCTCTCTGTGTCAAATGAATAAATAAAAATCTTTAAAAAAAAAAAAACAAACCCTAATTCTGACCACCTCAACTCAAATGATCCTTATTCCCTTCCTCTTCTACCACCCATTCCCTGGACTTAATCATCCTCTAGGGCAGCCTAATTTGGCAAACTGAAATCCAACATCCCCTTACGTCCCAATCCCTATCCTTCCAGCTCTGCCACTCCTCAAGTCTACTGCTCTGATTAAATCGGTGCTGCTAGTACTTTAATCCTTCATCTTCTTTCAATCAATCAAAGTTTTGTTGGATCTCCTTCTGTAGGAATACAACATAGATCTCACCATCTACCATCATTTCAACCACTTTTCCTGCCAAGACTCTGAAGTGTCCCAAGTCAATTTCTCCTCCACTTCTCTAAAGTGATCCATTGCTCCCCTCAAACTTTCTACCCATCACTCCTTTCATCACTAATTATTCCTAGCAATAAGCTTGTTTCCTACCTCACCAAGAACAGAGGTCATAGGCCAAACTGTCTACAACTTCCTATCTCTCCACAATGTCCCTCATTCAAATTTATCACACTTAAATTCATTTTGTCTTTTTCCTTTCCTCTGTCAGAGGAAAATATGTTTCTTCTCAGACTGAAAGTGAGTTCATTCACTTATGCCCTTGAAACTCCAGCTTTCTCAGGGACCTTGCTTTACAAGTATTCCCTTTCTCTCCCATATCCTTAACCTTAGTTGGCCAGCTACCTCTTTCCCTTTATTGCTTTTGTTTCCCAAAGTTCCTTCTTTGGCCCTGATATTCTCATTCTATACACTCTTCCATAATCATTTTATCTACTCCTATGGCTTCCACTATCATGTATAAACCGATACTTCTAAATCTGAAATTCTAGACCTTCCCCTTAAGAACCAAACCATCACTTTCAAACTCCTATTGGTCAGGTCCACTTAGATGTCACACATGAATCTTAAACTTAGTATATTCAGGACTACTCACTTTACCCAAAAACGTCGCCTCCTCTTATGTTACTTCTCTCAGAGATCTATCCTGTTTCCCAAGCCAGAACCTGGAAGGCATCACAGATTTCTCTCTACATTATACAGAAGGTCACCATGTCCTGGTAATTTTACCTTCTAAGTCTCCCTTTAATCCATGCTCTCTCTTTCACACATGCCCACCACAATGCAAGCCACCTCCTGTCTTCCTCTACTGCTACCTTCATGCAGGCAATCATTTTTTAAATTTGCTCTTTGCCTCAGTCTCAATCCCCTCTAATTCTTCCCACCAATACTGTTACAAAAATGTTACTAAGGGGCCCCTGGATGGTTCAGTCAGTTAAGCGTCTGCCTTCAGCTCAGGTCATGGTCCCGGGTTCCTGGGATGGAGCCCCGCATCGGGCTCCCTGCTCAGCGGGAAGCCTGCCTCTCCCACTCCCCTGCTTGTGCTCTCTCTCTCTGCCTCTCTCTCAAATCAATAAATAATATCTTTTAAAAAAAGAAAATTTTACTAAATACGAATTTATCATATTATTGCCTCTCTTAAAAAGCTTTAAAGGCTCCCAATTACCTTCAGCATGAAATGTATATGACATGAAATATAAACATATGGTATTTCCTCTGCCTGGAACAATCCCCTCCTCTTCTTCTACTGGCTAGCTTCTACTCTTCCTATTAAGGCTCAACTCAAGAATTACAAATTCTCTCTGACCATACTTCCAATCTCAGTTAGATCCCCCTCATTTGTTTCCAGAGTAATGCCTGCAAACAGAAAATGACCAAAATGTTTTACTCATTTAAATACATACACATAAAGCTTCAAAGATAACTGCCTCTGAAGGCATGGAATTTCAATTATACAGAAATGATTTTATAAAGCTTTAAAGTAATTTTTAAAGCAAAGAAAACATTTTTCATACAAATATTCCAGAACTAGCTAGCACACTTGTGCTAAAAAAGTTACACAGCTGAAGCATTAAAATTTGTATTTAAGGACTAAGAAAAATAAGTAGGAATACAAGGAGAAGGAATGTATTACTGTTATTACTGAATTACTACTCTTATTATAAAATGACAATGGAATTATAGCCACTATTAAAACAATGTAATAGGCAAAGGATAGATTTATAAATGAAAACAACTAAGATGGAAAAAACCATATAGAAAATCCAAAGATAAGAAGTAAATATCAATAAATAAGGGACGCCTCGGTGGGTCAGTCGGTAAAGCCTCTGCCTTCAGCCAGTTCGTGATCCCGGGGTCCTGGGATCGAGTCCTGTACTAGGCTCCTTGCTCACCGGAGAGCCTGCTTCTCCCTTTGCCTCCCGCTCCCACTGCTTGTGTGCTCTCTGACAAATAAATAAATAAAATCTTAAAAATAAATAAATAAATAAGGCACGATCCTTACCAATACTCTTCTTCTGTAAGCACCATGATCAAAAAAGTAGAAATTACTAGAAACTTAAAATAAAGACTAAATATAGAAGGTATCCCTTCATTCTACCTTGTTTAAAAGGTACTGGGGAAGAGACATCCTTTCCAAAGCACATATGCAATTACCACTGTACTGCACTGAGTTCTTGAGTACCCTTATAACAAGTTCAGAATAAATATTTTTCAAGTAATAACTGTGAAGATATTGGGAGAGTGTTAAGTAGCAAACCACTATACAGATGGAAAAACTTCTTACAGTGAGAAAGGCTTTGCCTTAAGATCTACCAAGCACCATCCTCTCCCCATGCCCAAAATAAATAAAACAAAAACGTACTAGCTCCTTAGAGAACAAAAGCCAAAATTTGGCGCTGCTATTAATTTACCAGGAAAAATTTAATTTGACCAAAATATTTCTTGAAAATCAAGGGTCCCTCCTAAAGAATCATCATTCTTAGACTAATTACTTCATTCTTGTTTTAAACTTGCCACACAGTAATGGTCATTTTCCAATTCCTAAAGTGGGTCCCAGTAGAAGTGCCACTGGTTAAGGAGTCAAAAAAGTTACATTCAATGAATTCTTTTTTTTTTTTAATCATTCAACGAATTCTTACGGAGTAGGTACTGTACAGGAAATTATGTATCAGAGATTATCACACCAAGAATTATTTTTGCCATTACCTCAAAGAGTAGGTACAATCACTAAGCATCTCTTTGGCCTATGTTCACATAAAAAAGTTAATGAGCTTTTTTTTCCCCCCCAGGGGTACAGGTCTGTGAATCATCAGGCTTACACCTTGTACAGCATTCACCAAAGCACAAACCCTCCCCATTGTCCATAATCCATCCACCTTATCCCTACCCTCCCACCCCCCAGTAACCCTCAGTTTGTTAAAGGCTAATGAGCTTTATTGAAAGTTCCTAGATTAGATGGACTGAGTTCTTGAACTTTGTAAGTTACCTGTTTGAAATTCTGCATGCATTTTCCAAAAGAAATTATGTAATAAATGGCAATTAAATTCTCAAGGAAGCCCAAAAAGGCCTTTATGTGTAATATAGAGAAATCCCAGTCTCTATATAAATTATAAGAGCTGAGAACAGTCAGTTCTATAAGTTGTTAGAATGACTAAATGGATTTGACATTTTATAAATGACCGTTTCTCTTACAATTACTACAGCCTGATTCTTTAAAATTCTTTAAAACTGCTTAATTCTTTTTATTACTTATTGTAACTTTCAACAGAAGAGGATATAAAGAAAAAAATGAAAATCTATATCACAAGCTATGGAGTATCTGAAATAAAACATATTATGATAGTCATCTTTCCAAAAGTGGCAGATCAGGTTTCCACTATTGGGTACTATTTGTTTACTTTATTAAAGAAATACTAGACAGAGTTTGCTGAAGACTGATGAGACCAAAAGCACTTACAGAAAAGTTTAAGGTTCCTTGGAAGCGTAAAATCCAAACTTTATTGGATAAGTTTTAATTATAAGACCTTTATAATAAAAAAGTCAAAACATTTAAATTAACATGGAAACTCCAAAATTCCTTAGCGAACTTTTCATGAATCCTAAACAGTAAATGAAATTGCTGGTATACCAAACTACATTAAATAAGAATAAAAATAATTGCTTTTACAAAAATATCATTTAAGTATCTTATTTCAGGTATGAGAAAGAAAATGAGATGTGATTTTAAAAACCTTAAGAGAAATAAAATGACATCTTAAGAAAAAAGTCAATCGCGATTAAATTTAAAATTTAGGAAATACTCGGAGAATTTATATATATTATTAATTGAAGCCTGTTTAATAATAACCTTTATTTATGCTCTGACAACTTTCCCGTCATAATCTAATAAATCCACCCTTTAACCCTATTTACCTATGAAAGAAAGATGAAGCGTTAAGACGTTAATATGTATCGATGTATTCCAAGGTGTATTGAATTTAACTCTAAACTCAAACGTCCCATTACAACACTGCTGATAACAAGGCTTAACATGATTATTGTGGCCCTTCAATATTTGTCATAAGTTAAGTGACTGAATAAAAAAAGTTAGGTGACTGAATAATTTACTAACACTTCATAGTACTGACACAGAGTTAAGCTGCGTGACACAAGACAAGAAGGAAAACTACTTCCCATTAAGTGATACATACTATAAACGTAAGAAGCGGAGATTTTACCACAACGATGGGTAATAGTTTTTAGAAGCAATAAACGTAGTTTTTCAATCTGGCTTGGCTAGTTTCAAGTTTGAAAAAGGCCAGAAAAGGCGAAGGTAAGATACATTAGCTGAATCGGCTCACTCCGCGAAGTTCATTCCTAAACGCTGCGGACAGGAGCAGAGAAAATCAAAGCACCCCAGTCGTCTTCAAAGGAAACTAGAAAACTCGCTTGTGGTGCAACCCACTGACTCGTAAATCTGGAAAGGTGAGGGCCAAATTAAAATTAGGTAGGACAGGAGTTTGGGAGTGAAAGACTGGGTCTCATTGGACCGGACATGCTCACCGTGCCTTCCCCCGACGTCGCCCGAAGCTTACCTCTTTGACAGGTGGGAATTTCTTCTTGCATTCCAGGGACAAGGCCCGTAAATCGCTCTGCATGTTCTCCAGCAGCTTCTTCACCGCCTCGGGGCTGTTGGTGCCGGACATGATCCACCAAACTACAATCCAGTATATGAGCGGCGCACACGAACTCCAGCACTGTCAGCCCCTTGGGGCGACAGGCAGCTCCCGGCCTCTCTGGCCCTTCCGCAACCCGCCTCCTGGGCTCCGCGGGGCTCGGCCTGGCCTGGGCTGCGAACCCCGGGCGTACCCGAGCGCCCCCCGCAGCCTCCTCGCAACTCTCGCGGCTCCTATCCGAGACGCCCCCCGCAGCTGCCCCGCCCCGCTAGGCTCCGCCGGCTCTGGCCGAGGAGCCCACAAGGCGGGCAGGTCCCTCCCGCTGCCGCGGGGTCCGGCCACACAGTTCGTCACCAGCCAACCTGGCGAAAACCTTCAGCGATCGCTCCCCAAGCCCTCCAGACTCGCCGACGCCATTAGCCGAGTCGCCCACAATTCCGAGCGCGGCCGGGACACGTCAGCCGCACTTCCGGGCACCACGGCCACCGCCCCCGCCGCGGCCAACTGGGGCGGTGAGCCGCAGGAGGGGCGGGGCCGGGGGCGTGGTCACGTCCGGGACATGCCCCGTTCCGGGAGGAGCCTTTCCCAGCTCCACTCGGACCAATCCTTGCGTCGTCTAAATTTGTGTTTTTTGGGGTGACTGCCGTCTGAACGGAGCCACGTTTCTCTTGGGCTATCTCTTTGCGTATGTTTGAGTTAAATTGTATTTCGGTGTAAACAACTTGCTTCCTTTTGGCTTAATCTTCGTCTGTCTTGTCCCTCCTCATTTCTGCCCCCCTGAAATCCCTGGGCTAGTGGTCCAAGTCAATGCCTACCTCCTGCTAATTTTTTTCCCTCCTTAGTACCTAAATTGCAGTTCCTTCACAGTTGTAAGGAGCATACGGGTGCGCTTACTGCGGTGTAGTTATTTCCCTGATCTGTAAAATGGAAGATAAAACTATCCTTTGTTCCAAAACCTCCATCGTGTTTCCGTTTCACCCAAAGTAAAAGTCAGAATTTCTCCCCTGACCTGCCAAGCGCTGCGCTATCCGCCCCGCGCCTTTTACCGCTAGCTCCCAGCTAAAATGAGTTTCAGAAGCACTGGAATTTTTTATTTTTAATTTTTTATCTCTGTTTTGTTCCCTACTTTATCTTCAGCACTTAGAACAGTGCTTGGCACATAGGAGATGATCAATAAATATTTGAATGAATGAATACCCTGCTAAAAACAGTTTTGATGCTCAAATAAGAAACCGATATAAAAGCCTTCGTTAGGAAGCAATTATATATGAAGCCAAAGTAAACAGAAAAGTCCTCTGTGCTTCCCCGAAGATCTGGGTCACCATGCTTTTGCCCAAGACATCTTGCAGCTACTGAGTAGGAAGCAGAGAAAGGTAGAGGGAAAGCCTGAACCAGGGTAAAGGTAGGGGATGAAGAAATCAACACCTTCAGACAACTGAGCTGATGACATCTTTGCAGTATGGAGGACAGTGGACTGTGAGAGTGTCAGTGGGCAACAAGGTTTGGCTATGAAATTAGACCTTGCACCAAAAGTACTTTGTAAACTAAGTTTTTTTCCCATCTGACAAGAACTAAAGCGGGGATGGATGAATGTAGTGCTTGTTACTCTTGTTGAGAGTCGTTAATGACCTCTCAGAACAGTAGTTGGGATCATTTGTGTCATTACACAACTTTGGGAAGTTTGACAGCTCCTATAGTCAAAGTTTTATGTATTAAAAGCTGTGAATTTAGAAACTAAAAAAAAAAAAAAAGCTTAGGTGGAATATGTGACAGACATTATTCTTGAGGTCTTAGGGAGCTTTTAAAAATGATGTTCTTTTTTAAATTATTTAAATTCGGTTTAGTTAACATATACTGTATTATTAATTTCAGGAGTAGAATTTAGTGATTCATCATTTGCATATAACACCCAGTGCTCATTATGTCACATTCCCTCCTTAATGCCTGTCACCCAATTATTCCCTCCCCCTACTCACCTCAAACAAACAAAAATGATCCTCTAATAATTGGCCCATAATCCACCATCAAGCTTCCACCCAGTGCCTTTCCCTATGTCGCCAATTTTTCTTTTGAAATTTAGTTTCCTTATTATTAGTAACTTTGGCAGGATTGACTCAAAATCATCTTTTTTAGAGTCCTTTAAATCTGTTATATATAGTTGAGGGAATGCAATTAGAATTCATTAATTAAAAATAATACTTATGGTGATTTGAAAAGCCAAAATTTTCTTAAGGTATAGCAATTACTTATTACCAATATTCTGTAAATTTCTTTTAAAAAACAAAAACAAATAGTTGTCTACACCCCAGGAGATTATACTGCCACAGAAACAGTGCATAGTTTTATGCCAAAACCAAAGTTAGCAGGGGTAAAAATTATTTTTGATCCTACAAGTTAAGAAATCAGCTAAACACAGGAGTTAGCATTCTGAAAAACAGAATCATTTCTCTTTTAGTAGCAAAAACAAATTATTCAAATACATATTAATGTACCCAAGTCTCTCAGGAAGTACTTTCAAAATAGTGGTATACCTATAAATGTTGGTGTAAGTGTGAAATGGTCTTCTGTAGCTATCATCTGTCTTCACTGAAAATCACATTTATAAATGCCTCCTAAATTTAACCTTTTATTACCTTGAGCAATGCTTTCATAGCTTTATCAGATAGTAGTTAGGCTCCAGGCTCTGAAGTAAAAAATTTTAAATTTGAATGTCAGCCCTTGTTAGTTACTACTTGGGTGAAGTAAGAAGAAATCAATCTCTTTAAACTTCAATTTCCACATCTTATTTTTTTAAGATTTATTTACTTATTTATTTGAGAGAGAAAAGGAAAGAGAGAGAAAGTTGGGGGGGGAAGCAGAGGGAAAGAAAGAGAGAGAATTTCAAGCAGACTGCCTGCTCAGCCCAACACAGGGCTCGATCTCACAACCCTGAGATCATGACCTGAGCTGAAATCAAGAGTCTGACCCTTGACTGACTAAGCCACCCAGGTGCCCCAGTTTCCACATTTTTAAAAGAAGGACATCTAAGTGCCTTCCTCATGAAGTACTTCGAATGTATGAATGAAATGTTGCAGGTAACGCACAATGCTTGGAGTGTGACAGGGAGTCATAAGCCAATGTTTTCGAAGTCCATTGTGCTATTGGACCATGGAGCCACCTAGTAAGTCATTCTTTTAAATAGACCATGTGATCATCATTCACACTTCTATTAAATTCTTAATAGACTTAATTATCAGCATGTTTTAACATTCTAGTTGAAAACTAGGAAACCCAGGTCTTTTTCTGAGACATTGTTGTAAATCTTTTAGAAAATGTATTTTAAATAAATAATGAGCATGTATTCGTGTGTAATAAGAAAGCTTGTCTAATGTCATTCTGAAATATTTATCCCAGTTAACGGTGAAATCCAAATATTACTCAATTTAGTTTTATATTTGGCCAATCCCTTAGATTTCACCATCAGTCACTTACTCTCCTCTTGGACTTTTCTCTCTTCTACTTACTTCTTAGATATTAGTATTTCCCAGAATTCTATTTTTTCTCTCTTTTCTTCTTAATTTATTCCTCTGGAGTGATCTTATTATACACCCTGATGGTTTCAGTTACTACCAACCTATTGATAATACCCTGTATGACCTCCATATTGACAAATAACAATAAATGTCCAGATTAACAGAAGTACTACAACAGGAATGTGGTTGCAATATCAGCTAAGAGATTTAAAAATGCAAGCTTCTAAACCTTCCTAATATTCAGACTTTCTGGAATACATAACATCAGACCTTCTAGAAACTTCACTTCCCTTTCTGATCCTACTCTTATATATGTAAAGCTAGACTGGTCCTATAGACACTGTTCTCTAGAGACCATCTCACATAGGCAACCTAGGTCATGAATCTCAAGGTAGCTCATCAATCTCAAGAGTTACATAATACACAGCATCATAGATAAGGTGCACTATAGAGGATATTCAGACATGAAGAAAACCCTTTATTCTTAGCTCCTCTAGGCTAATGCCCAAGTACATTCCTGAATTCAGTGCTAGAACTTAGGGAATAAAAAAGAAAGTTACTGGAATATCTCTGAAAATCATGATATCAAGCCCTTATACACAAACCTCTAACTCCAGAGTTCTTGTGTGAGATCCAGACATGAATATCCCACTGCTTATTGGACATCCTTACCTGGAAGTCTCATTGGCATCTACACTCTTCTCCAAAAAGGAGTTGGTCCTCTTCATATATTATCTTTCTCAGTGAAAGAAATTGGTTGCCATTATCCATCTGGTTCTCATCTGGTTTCCCAGATCAGGAAACTAAGAATCAAGCTTCACTCTTAATGCTCCCTCATCTACTACACCTCAGCTGAATCAAATTCTGTTCCTTCACCCCACTTTGTAACTTTCAATTCATCCATTTTCTCCACTTTCCAGCAATCATCAGCTCTCACCACTTTATTTATTTATTTATTTATTTATCTATTTATTTATTTATTTAGAGTGAGAACACACATGTGCACAAGTTGGGGGAGGGCTGGAAGGGGGAGGGAAAAGAAGGGGGAAAGAATCTCAAGCAGACTCTGATCTGAGTGCAGAGCCCAACTTGGGGCTGGATCTCACAACCCTAAGATCATAACCTGAGTTAAACCCAAGAGTGGGATGCTTAACCAACTGAGACACACAGAGGTCCCTCACTGGTTTAAAACAACATTTCCAATGTACAATCCCTACCTCTATTCTATTTTTAATTTATTTTCCACTCTAGTCCCAGAGTCCTCTTTCTAAAATGGAAGTATGAACCCCTTTTATGACTTTCTAATGTTCTCAGATTGATGTCCAAACTCCTTTACATAGTGTACTAGTTAGATTCTTTTAGCGACCTCAAGCATTAGGGCTTATGAACATAAGAGACTAAAGAATTTCAGCCACAAGGCCAAGTGCTATGGGAATACAGGAAAAGCTGGGCTTCACAGAGCCTAGAATACAGTTTGGAAACTAGAAAGCCCTTTGGCATCCATAACTGCTCGATTAATCTCAGCAGCAGATGTGTGTTGCTTCCTTCCCTTCATCTGATGATGAAGTAATACCAAGACACATCTATGCCATGTCTCTGCTAAGATTTCTCCTGCTTCTACCAACCAGTTGCCCCACTCCTTTTCTTTTCTTTTCTTTTTAAGATTTTATTACTTGACAGAGAGAGCAAGAGAAAGCACAAGGAGGGGGAGCAACAGAGGGAGTGGGAGAAGCGGGATCCCCATGGAGCAGGGAGCCCTAGGGTCCTGGGATCAGGACTTGGGCTGAAGGCAGATGCTTAGCCGACTGAGCCACCCAGGTGGCCCCAGTTACCTCTTTCCAGATTCTGTAGGTCACCAGCATCCTGCTCTCTCATAGCTTCAGCTTCCTCGTGGCATCTGCTGCTTTTCTTCTTTCTCTTTGTCTACTTAACTTCTGTTTCTCTACCCTACCAACTACACACTTTATGTGTTACATTCAAATTTCTAAAGAGAAAGAATCTAAGTAGTTTAGCAAATCGAGTAAAGGCTGTATTCCAATTTTGCTATGCTTTTTGCCAGATCACCTCCTAGGTCACTGAAAAAATACAGGTCGACTGTCCTTGGAGCAAGAGACACCCCTGATTCCAACAACTATGGTCAAAGGTGATTGGTTGATGTGGTCAGGGTAAGGGGGTCACATGGTGCACAACATGGGCAAATATGTTGAGGAAATTATATCAGAGATCTGTTAGTTGGATGAGTTAATAAGAAATTTTATTGCAATCTGTTTATAAATGCTTTCTTACCCACTTTTTATCAGTACTTATACTCAAAGTATTATTTATAATTTAAACTTTATGTTTAGGGATAAAAACTGTGTTAAATTCATGATTAATAGTGGTTATGAATTAAAATTTTAGATTTATTTTAGTTAGTCTCACTCTTACGTCTTTTCCTTTGTCATCATTCTCTCTGAATTACTTTTCCTTAAATGAATTCAGTTTTGGGCGCCTGGGTGGCTCAGTGGGTTAAAGCCTCTGCTTTCGGCTCAGGTCATGATCTCACAGCGGGGAGCCTGCTTCCCCCTCTCTCTCTCTGCCTGCCTCTCTGCCTCCTTGTGATCTCTCTCCCTCTGCCTGCCTCTCTGCCTCCTTGTGATCTCTCTCCCTATGTGAAATAAATAAATAAAATCTCTAAAAAAAAAAATGAATTCAGTTTTACAATCTTCTTTTTCTAAGAATTTTACTAAGCCAGAAATGATCAGTCTTTAATGCCTCTTGGTACATTCTGTCTTTGTATTTCTTAAAATATATTCTCAAAGAATCCCTTAAACTTTAATTTTCAGAATTAAAAATTATAACTTGCGGGCTGGTCTAAATAACATACCAAGTAAAGAACACATGCTTTCTTTACAGAATAAAGAAATGATTACAAAAGACAAATTATGAGTGGAGAACCCATAATTTACTATTTTAAATACTGTGTTCTTCCTAGATGTAAGAATAAGTTGTTTATATACATCTTATGGTTACTCTCCAATTTTTTTTTAAAGATTTTATTTATTTATTTGACACACAGAGAGAGAAATCACAAGTAGGCAGAGAGGCAGGCAGAGAGAGGGGAGGAAGCAGGCTCCCTGACAAGCAGAGAGCCCGATGCGGGCCTCGATCCCAGGACCCTGAGATCATGACCTGAGCCGAAAGCAGAGGCTTTAACCCACTGAGCCACCCAGGCGCCCCTCTCCAATTTTTTTTTAAAGATGAGCTTTTTTTATTTTTATTTTTTAAATTTATTTTTATTTTTATTTTAAGTAATGTCTACACCCAATGTGGGGCGTAAACTTAACAACCCTGAGATCAGGACACTGGGTGGCTCAGTCAGTTAAGTGTCTGCTGTCAGCTCAGATCATGACCCCAGGATCCTGGGATGGAGCCCCACATCCCACGTGCTGCTCCACAGGGGGAGCCTACTTCTCCTTCTCCCTCTACCTGCCACTACCCCTGCTTGTGGTCTCTCTTTCTTTCTCTGTCAAATAAATAAATAAAAAATCTTAAAAAAAGAAAAACCGGGCGCCTGGGTGGCTCAGTGGGTTAAAGCCTCTGCTTTCGGCTCAGGTCATGATCTCGGGGTCCTGGGATCGAGGCCCGCATCGGGCTCCCTGCTCGGCGGGGAGCCTGCTTCCCCCTCTCTCTCTGCCTGCCTCTCTGCCTCCTTGTGATCTCTCTCCCTCTGTGAAATAAATAAATAAAATCTTTAAAAAAAAAAAAAGAAAAGAAAAACCAAAACCAACCCAGATATCAACAGTCCCATGCCCTACCAACTGAACCAGCCAAGTGCCCCTGCAAAATTACTTTTAAAGTATTTTCTTTTCTGTCTTTGTTGTATCTGCTTTAAGAACATATTTTATAGTTGGTACATCAGTTTGTTCCTTGTCGTGTGGAAGGGCAGCAACAATGTAGTACCAGTGAAGGAATGGGTTTTTAACAAGACAGCCATCCTTACAAGGAATCTTCTCTTAGTTAGACTTTCCCTCAGTCATTGTATCGGTCACCTACTGGAGCACACCTGAGTGCACGCGGTGCAGAAATAGTTCTGCTACGAAAAAGCAGAAGCAACAGTCGCCCCTGAAAGATGTCCTCCACTCCTAGTAGCTCACGGAATGTTTTAAGCAGCAAAGGGAGCAGGGCACTGTGTACGGATTTGTCAGGTTCTTTCTATGTTACAGAAGTACAGATTGAAATACTCCCTTTCAACATTTCAGAGTCCAGAGGATTACAGACTCCTTCATTCTGTGGTGAAGATGTTCTAGAGATATTTAATATTAACAACAAATCATTTTAGAGGTATTTCTTCTAATAGTTCCATTATTTTTGTTTTGCCTCGAGGCCTTGTGCTCTATTCTTGCTTTCAACTTCATTCCTGAGACCAAGACCACACTATCTAGTTGTCTCTGGCTCCTTAAACCACCTCTCTCACTGCTGCGTCTCACGCTGGTAACCACACTGTTGACGGAGATGGGGCTGTCTCAGATACTTTGGCTTTCCAAGTACATGGAGCAAAGAAACTCCAGAAGCCCACAGGCAGTACTTTGGGGGCAAAATCATGCTGAAAGTGTTGCTGCGTGAACCTGGGAGACCCTGGGCCCTTGACCCAGCCCATCCCCAAAGGTGTCACATACCCTGGGATTTGGGTTTCTATCTTTTATTGACAGTTCTTAACTGGGGGATGGAACATTCATTACTTGGGATGAGGATTTCTTGGAAGCAGGATTTGTGTTTCTTCTCCCTAATTTGGTCAAGGGTTTCCTGTTGTGGCATCTGCCATCTTGGGCTTGTCCAGTTTGATCCAGCTTCTTGTAGAGTGCTTCCTAGACAGGCCTCTGACTTTCCTAATAGCTGGCCATGACTTCCTTGTTGCTGGCTTTCAGGGATCCTGTTTGAACCTAGCTAACTGCCTACTCTGACAAAGAAGGGGAACGGAGAAGGCAGGACAGGCTACACAGAAATGATAGAAGGGACAGGGATCCGGGAAGACTGCTCACTACACTGTCTTATTGGGCTGCTGTCAGTGATTACTTCTTCTGGATCAACATATCTCTGAGACCCTCTCACCCCAGATTCCACCAGTTGGAGTAGCAATTCTTAGCAGGCATGATCTAACCCAGTGGTTCCCAACTGAGGGCAATGTTCCCCCTCCCATCTTCTCACCCTCCCTGCACTAGGAACACCTGGAAATGACTGGAAACATTTTAGATTGTCACAACTTGGAGAAAGGATACTAATGGCATCTGGTAGGTAGAAGTCAGGGCCAGTGTGCTAAACATTTTACAATGCATATGGCAGCCAGCCCACCCCCCACCCTACCTCAGGAAAGAATTATCCAATCCAAAATGTCAGTAGTGCTAAGGTGGATAGCATCAGTTCCAGCAGTTAGATCAATGGTTTGTTCTCCTATGTTTGAAACTGGCTTGTAAGCTCGATGGTACCCCAATTCTCTAAGATTTTTTTTACAAATCCCCAGAACTTCCTCAAACTGAGACTTAGCTCCTGAGCTCCAGGTGCATGTCATCCCCACCTGCTTGGATCTCAGAATATTGCCTGCCTTTTGGTCCCTGTATCCATGAGCTTGGTCTCCACACATGGCTGAAAATTCAGTTTCTCTGGCTGCATCTCCTTCTTCTTTTTTTTTTTTTTTATATTTTTTTAAGTTTTTTTTTTAAACTTGTTTATTTGACAGAGAGATAGAGCACAAGGAGGCAGACAGGCAGGCAGAGGGAGAGGGAGAAGCAGGCTCCCTGCTGAGCAGGGAGCCCGATGTGGGACTCGATCCCAGGACCCTGAGATCATGACCTGAGCCAAAGTTAGCGGTTTAACCGACTGAGTCACCCTGGCTGCATCTTCTTGAAGTCAATTATCCACCCTGAATATTAATGTCATGGGTTACTTGTTAATCTGTTTTTGGATTTCAAATGCCACCTTCTTGTCTAGACTTCTTCTGATGGCTTCAGTTTAGTCCAGTCTCTGGCTGGTTCTTCCCACTTCTCAACCTACTGCTCTTTCATCAAATGGGCACACATAGTTTCATAGTCCTCCTCTTCCTAGTTAACCCTACTTCATTGTAGTTAACACATCTATGTCTAGCTGCTTGACTAGATAGCTCAAAAGGTGCTTTAGAGTTTAGATGTGCCTCATAAAGCCAGTTATAGAGGTAGGAAATCATGTTGGTTTAGCTCAATATTTCCTAACTGGAAAAATCAGTAGAGAGAAGGTACACGCAAAGCAGCATCCAGACTAGGTTTGTCTCATAAGACTTCCTCCAAGTCTGGAGAGAGATAATAGTTATCATTTATTGAGCAACTGTGTGGGAAGTGCTCTACAAAATACATTTACAATCCCATTGAATTTAACCCTTGTAAAAAATCCTGTGAATTAAGAATTACTGTTTCAATTTCATGGATGAGGAAACTCAGGCTGAAAGAGATTAGTTCACTCACTAAAGTTCCTCTAGCTAGTAAGTAGTGAGTCAGGATTCTGAACCAGGTTTTTTGACTGTAAAATGTGTGGTCCTACTTCATCTATATTTCAGAAGTGACATGTTGTCCCTTGAAAAATCTGTCAAAACTTGAGGCCTATGTCCTCCTTTAATCTGTTTCCTGAACATGTTATTGATTGGAACCTTTCTTTCAGACTGATTATTTGCTTTAAAAAAAAAAAAGAGCTTTAGGTTTGTCTTAACACTTGATACATTTCCCCGTGGGGAATAACATATATCCCATGTAATTGTAGGGTTATCTGTCTGTCTCCTCACTGTACTAGAGCTTCTTCAGTGGAAAGGCCTTTGTGTTATTCATAGCTATATTCCTGGCAAAGGCATATGTATATACTGGGTTTCAATAAACATTTGTTTTAGTTACATAAACATAGAAGAACCTCAATCATAGAAGAACAAAGCTACTGAAAAACAAGAATTCCAGCAAAGGAAAACAAAATAAGCTACTACAGTAAACACACTGGGCAACCTGCTCCCTGAGAGAGGAGTGGGATAAATCTTAGCTGTCATGCATCTTTTCCCATGTATCTTTTTCTGGATAGCTGGTTCTCTCAACAAATGTTTGTGGGGGGAGTTAGTGAATAAATGATTGAGTAAATGAATGCTGCCAGTGGAATGAGATGTTTTCCTCCCGACTTTAAGACCTCCACTGTAATAATACCTGGCCACTGAGGGGGCAACTGTGTGTAGCACATGGAATGTACCAGAAGTCAATCTCTCAAAACTTTGAAAGAAAAACTTGAGTAACAACCAAGGATTCTTTAGATCTATGAAAACAGTGTAGATTCTTGACCAAGACTTGGTTACTCTGCATGCAGGAATACATGACTTTCGTGCCTTTACATTAGTGTAGTCTAATTCATTATTAGATTAGTGACTTTACATTTTTAAAAGTCATGTCAGGGGTCAAAGAGACCAGGGAAAGAGTAAAGTCCAAATAGCCCCTTGCTTCTCAACAACTATCAGGAGACTTTGTGAGAACTAGTGACCTGGAAAATTGTGATATGGTAGATGGGCATCTACGCAGTCTAGGGGCTTCAGTAAGCAGGGAATGTCCCACATCACTGAGCATGTTGATTGCACAAGATTCAGACACAGGATAGCTATGCTTTAAAGAGCAGCTTCCTGGTAATATTGGATGCAGAGCCCATGAACCAGCCCAGTCCTGTTTGGTTGCATTGTCCCGAGCCTCAGGCAGCTTGACTTCTGGGTCTCTGAGTAGTATGCCAGAGTGGGGCCAGTGGAGACCCAAGAGCTTCCCAGGAGTTTGTCTTTAATAGGGTGGCCAGGGAGAGTGGCCTGTACCAGAAGGCATGAGCAAACTTCAGGCTGCAAGAACGAGCTAGAAAAAGAATGCAATTGCTATGACTGAAAGAACAGGAGGTGTTCCAAAGCAGGAGAGTCTGTTGAGGGATTGGAGGATCTCCAAGTCAGAGGGAAGAGCCCACCCACCCAAGCCAGTGAATTGCCTGAGATCCTTATGAGGAAGACTCTACCAGTCCTGCCACAAAACAGAGAAGGTCCTTCCAAATGAAAATGGGAAAAAAACATAATGAGCTACTATCAGCTCTAGAAAAAAAGCCAAGGGGCAGGAAAGATGACCACAAAAACCTAAGTCAGTACCAGATTCTGTATGAAGCCCAAGTTCAGATGAAAATAGAGCTGATGTTATGGGTTTTCAGGATCCTAAAGTTCCAGGGGTACATGTAGTCCTAGGATGAATCCTTGGAAAGAAACAGGGTCTTCTCAAGCAGAAATTTCCAGCATTCCAGGCAAGTCAGAACTAGGAGGAACTCCAGTTCCAGGCACAGTTTTTAGATGAGAAATACTGTGTCTACAAGGCACCCTCCTACCCAGATCAAAGGAAAGGGACAAATGCCATATTACACTACCATCAAGAAGGCTGTAAGGATACAAATAGTCCTGGCAGGGACAGGGTGATGAAAACCTTGAGAGTCATCCGTACAGAACTGTCATATTCCAACCATCAGGCATTTTGTCTGGTTAATCCCCCTTCCATACCCACCCCCATCCCCATCCCAGGGGGACTCCACCTCAAACTGGGATACTCGAGCGTGGACTAAGTGGTCACTTTTCCAACTAAGACAGACTTTATTTGGGGAGACATTTTTCATCAAGCAAGCCAGAAATTCATCCTCTATTCTTTCAGAGGAGGAAACTATTTGGAAGCAATGTTTGTGTACATACTGAAACAAAGATCTAATAGTCTTGATGCCAGCAACCCTCTGAAGAGGATGGTCTCCGTTTGTCACGAGCAAGGATTTTTACTGTTCCCTAATTGTTTCCTCTTAATAGCAGTATTTTATTGTCAATGTTCAGTGGGGGCATATGTCAGGGAATCCCAGCACTTTGGGCTTAGGAAATGGAAGGGGCCAACTTTAATTCTTACTGGAGGCCTGCTTTGGATTCTCAGAGGTGACCAGGGGCAGAGACGGAGGCTGATGGTAGCATTCCACACCCACCCCATTCTAAGTTTTTTTCTTTCTTTTTAAAAAATATTTTATTCATTTGCTTGAGAGAGAGAGAGCTCACAAGTAAGGGGGTGCTGCAGAGGGGGAGGGAGAAGCAGACTCCCCGCTGACCAGGGAGCCCAACGCAGGACTCAATTCCAGGACACTGAGATCCTGACCTGAGCTGAAGGCAGATACTTAACTGACTGAGCCACCCAGGTGCCCCTAAGCTTTTAATCACACCTGCTCAAAGGTCCCATTACTCAAATATTTCTCTTCTTGTTTTCATAATACATTTATTCTGAAAAAGAAAATATAAAAAAATCAATAAAACATTCAGGAGATTTTAATAGTGGAAAAACAATAAAATTGGGGTGATCTGAACTGTCAGAGGGCAAAGATGACTGGGAGAGGAGCCCAGGACTTCAAGGGTCAGTCTTTCAGGCCAACATAAAATGTTAAGATTCCAAGCAGGAAGTAAATCTTGCCTAAAGGATTACTGTGCAGTTTAACAAAAAGTTATGTCAGACAACATGGGGTCCAAAAGGTTTAGGAAGGGGCAAATAATGTGGTATATTATCTAACGCTACACAGAGATGACTTGTGTACTCACGGGATTCTGTTGGGGAATTGTGAGATGTTGGGGCTACAATAGGTAACTCTGGTGTCTACTGAAAATGTAATGGGGTACGACCTGCTGGGATTATTTTTTCACCCAGCATATTCAAGGGTATTTGGGGATAACTTGGAACAGATTCCAGGGAAGGAGTATTTATTGAAACTACTATAATCGTAGTTTATTGATTGTCTTTAAATCGGGGCTACATGTAATCCAGTGTCCCTTTTCTTGGCAGTACCTGCAGCTATGATTATCTCTTAAAAATAGTCAAGAATGTCCCTGAGGTTTTGGGTCACAAAGGTACTCTCCTACATTAATTTCTAGTATCTTTAGGAATTTACTTTTCACATTTAGTCTTTAATGTATTTGTGGTCCACATTCAACTATCATGTTAGGAAGGAATGCAGTTTTACTTTTCCCCATTTGATAATCCAGTTTTCCCAAAACTGTCCATGAAAAAGTGTGCTTTTCCCGTTTCCAGGAGGTAATAAATCTCAGATATATACAGGTCTCTCTCTGAACTCTCTACTCCATCTGAGGGTCTCTTCCTCATTTCCTACTCTACTCTTCCTTATTTCTGTGGCTTTGTAGTGTGACTTAACGGCTCTTCCTACCCATTTGGCTCTTCCTTTACAACTGAAAAAGTTAGACGACCACGGACTTTTGTTCTTTCAAATAACTTTTGACTGTTGAGTTTCCAAACCAAAGAAAACCAAACAGAACAAAACAAAAACACAACTGCAATTTGGGTTGAGATTGCATAGAATTTATGGATTAATTTGGAGAGAATAGATGTCTTTGTAATAATGTTCTCTCATTCAACGTAACAAAATATCTTTCCATTTATTCAAATATTTCCCTATGTATTTTATTTATTTTTAAAAAAGATTTTATTTATTTATTTGACAGAGGGAGATCACAAGTAGGCAGAGAGGCAGGCAGAGAGAGAGGGGGAAGCAGGCTCCCCACCGAGCTGAGAGCCCGATGTGGGACTCAATCCCAGGACCCCGAGATCATGACCTTACCCAAAGGCAGAGGCCCAACCCACTGAGCCAGCCAGGTACCCTCCCTATGTCTTTTAATGGAGTTTAAAAATATATTTCATAGATAACTTCTCTATTATTTGGTAAGTTAAATTCTTAGATACTTACATTTTTGTTGTTTAAATTGTACTTTCCGTTTCATTATTAGCTGTAAGAAAAATGTTACTGATTTTTATCAACTCATATCTGGTGATCTTTCTGAGTAATCTCACTCATGCTAATAGTTGGGTTGTTGATTCTAAGTTTTCTATATAGATGATCATATCGTCTGGAAGTAGTACAGTTTGATCTTTTTTTCTCCAAATTCTAACATCTCTTATTTCTTTTTCTTTTCTTCTACAGCTTATTTGGTCCTGCAGAATCATGTAAAATATTACCAATGAATGTGAACAACCTTGTGTATTCCTGATCTTAAAGTGAATACATCTAATTGTTTTCCACTGAATAAAAAGTTTGCTCTAAGTTTAAGGTATTAAATCTTTGTCAAGATAAGGTAGTTTCCTTTCGTTTTTTGTTTGTTAAGGGTTTTTAAAAAATCCTTCCATAGGGGTGCCTGGGTGGCTTAGTCAGTTGGCCCTCTGACTCTAGGTCTTGGCTCAGGTCTTAATCTCAGGGTTGTGAATTCAAGCCCCATGTTGGGCTCCATGCCGGCTGTGGAGCCTGCTTTTAAAATAATTAAATAGGGGCACCTGGGCATCTGCCTTTGGCTCAGGTCATGATCCTAGGGTCCTGGGATCGAGCCCCACATTGAGCCCCAAGTTGGGCTCCCAGCTCAGTGGGGAGTTTGCATCTCCCTCTCCCTTTACCCCTCCCCTCACCTACTTTTGCGTCTCTCTTTCTCTGTCTCAAATAAATAAAATCTTAAATAAAAATAACTAAATAAATAAAAATTTAAAAATTGGAAATCTTTGCATAAATGGTAATCATTATAAAAGTCTTCTGAGTTTATCATATGATGTTCTCTAGAATGTTAGGAAGGAATTCTATTGCTAGACTTTTCTGATATGAATTATGCTTACTTCTTAGGATAAACTTGATTATAATGAATCTTTTTTTACTACACTATTGGACTTAGTTCCCTAATATAGGCATTTCCTGCTTAATGTCAATAACACTTTTTAAAAATGAGATGTTGTGAGTCATTAAACAACAAAAATTATAACGTATTCCAGATCAATCCAAAACTCCAAATAAATTTCCTAAAACATAGGAAAACTCTTTAAAAACCCTGTAAGTAGCAAACAGTACTGTAAAAATATAAAATACTTGAAACACCACTTCCTGATAACCTTAAGTTAAATGGAGTTTGATAGGTAGGACTTTGAAAAAGCTCAGTTGAGGTTCAGTCTTGGCCCTCTGTCTTTCCTTGTGTTTCTAACCTGGAAAGCAGGTATGATGGATGAGCTTTCATGCAGCCACTTTGTGATGTTGAGGGTGGAAACTTCAAGCTAAGAATGGTAGAGAAGGAAGGCTGCTTTCTTTATGGCTTCATGCAGCTAGTTTATTAACCTTTGATTGCCTATTTCCCTGAACTTCCATTATGTGAGGAAATTTGCCCTTATGTATCACTACAGATGTGTTTCTGTTACTAGCAGCAACAACCTACCTGACCCAGGTATGTTGTTATTCAGACCTGTGAGCTCATATTCCCCTGAGGTATCAGTTACCTGGTCTGACCTTACATATTGAAGGAGAGGCCAAAGCCCTGCCCTAGTTTTTATTTTTCCTGGTGAGTTTAAGCTGAGGTGCGGGAAAGGGAGGAAATAGGGATAAGACCCCAGGGCAGAAGGTCCCTGGTGGTTGACCACTCCCTTTTTCTGCCAGTTCTTCACACAAGTCTTCAGAGACTCTTTTCCATCTTTAAAAGCAGCAGCACAGGAAGAAGATGACTTCCTTACACTGTAATACACTAGTTCTGAAGATTAGAAAGGGAGAGGATGAGTTTGCAGCCTAATGTTGTAAAAGATGCCAGGCATGGCCGCATTCCCTTAGCTCATTCTCAGCACCATCAGCACTATTGCTGGCAGCTGCCATATTGAAAATTTGGCGGGAGCACCCTTGGAAAATAGCTTGTTTTATGTAATGTCAGAGACAGCAAAATCTCTCAGCCTGCGGATATCTGGTGGGTAGTTTCACGCACCCACTTTATAGTCTATGTCCTATTTTTATATCCTGTCAACTATTTTGCCAACTCTTTTTCAGATCATTACTCAAATGTTACTTTCTCACTGAAACTTTCCCTGAGTATCCAATTTAAAATTGCACACTTTTCTGGGGTGCCTGGGTGGCTCAGTCAGTTAAGCATCTGTGTTTGGCTCAGCTCATGACCTCAGGGTCCTAGGATGGAATCCTGCATCAGGCTCCTTGCTCAGCAGGGAGTCTGCTTCCCCCTCTCCCTCTGTCCCTTCCCCCAGTTTGTGCTCTCCCTAATAAATAAAATCTTTAAAAAATAAATAAACACTCCAACTCCCCCATCTCTCTTCCCTGCTTTATTCTTCCTTCAGAGAATCTAACATGCAGTATATATTTCATTTATTCTGTTCATCATCTGTCTCTTCCATCTGCATAAAGGTCCACTAGCACAGGGTGGCTTGTTTTCTTCGCTGCTGTATTTCCAGTGCCTGGCACGTAACATAAGCTCAATAATCATTTACTGGACATATGAATTCCAAGGTTTTATAAGGGTTGCTACATTCCTTTAAGTCAAAAACTAAATTATATTATTCAGAAGTCCCTCCCAATGCCCTAAGCGACCCCTGAACTCCTCAGGCTCATAAGGAATTCCCTTGGGGTTAGATCTACTCCTTAGTTTGAGTGACGTATTAATCAGGAGACAAGCAAGAAATGGAAGGCACTGCTTAAAGGGTTATTTGAGGATTGCTTAATAAAGAGGCTATTTACCAAAGTATGGACAGGTTTATTTATTTGTTTATTTTTAAATATTTTATTTATTTATTTGACAGAGAGGGAGATCACAAGTAGGCAGAGAGGCAGGCAGAGAGAGAGGAAGAAGCAGGCTCCCTGCTGAGCAGAGAGCCCGACTCAGGACCCTGAGATCATGACCTGAGCCGAAGGCAGAGGCTTTAACCCACTGAGCCACCCAGTACGGACAGGTTTAAAAGAATCCTTAAGGGAAGGTGAAATACCTACCCTGGGCTGAAAACTGTAAGGAGCTATTATTCCTCCCCACCCTGAAGAGACAAGGAGAAGGCCAGGTACTGGAACCTAAGGAGAGTAGTCGTAATTGTAGCAGATGTCCTAAAGAGATCCTGCAGGAAGGAAGCTGGAAGAATAGTGCCTTGCCCTCACTCTCTCCCTTCCTTATGCCCTCCTGCCGGTACCTCGCATTGGCCAAACCCAACAGGAACCTCAAGAATACAGATACTGATGGTCAATTTTAATATCCATTAAAGAAGGAAGGAAAATAGTGGAGAGAGGATTTAGCACAAGTGGTAATGATACACTGGTCAGTTATGCAGTCAGTAGCTTTTCTTTCTATAAAACTCTTCCCTGCCATCGCTCAAGCCCCAAATAGATAGATTCCAGAGGGCCAATTGTGTGTGACCCTGACTGTTATCATTGGTGTATCTACCACCCATTAGCATGTCTATCTGGATCTCCCACTCTTCAGCACATCCAGTACCTCCATCTACCAACTATGGGATCCACCTGTTCTTAGCAGTAACTGCAGGTAACATGCCCCCCTTTGATTAAGAATATATTTTAACCACAGTCCACCCATTTACTGAGTACATGGGTACCTAATGTACTGTCTCCCATCACTCCTGCATCAGCAAATACTGATGACCAATGGCAGACTTAATAATATTCTTTATTCCTCTCTTAGCTTGGGTGAAGCTCTCTAATGTCTTTTTCTAATGGAACCAAAGCATCATCTTTCTAATGTTGAAGTAGATTGCTACAGTATACTTGGAGAATTTTATAGAAATTAGGCATTCCCCAGGATTAAGTAATCCATATATCTCCCTCACCCACCTGCCCCTGCAGGTTATCATTATATCAGATGGTTCTAACTGCTACATAGGGTGATCATGCCATCTTAGGTGTTTAGGTTTATGGTCACAAACTAGGAGTATTCACATTAAGTACCTCACTGTGCCCGGACCATTAACATAGAGTCCCCTGTGATCTGAGGATCACAAATTCAAACTGCTGCCCTGCCAAAGCATCAGATTAAAATAGGCCCTTCTCCCTACTTTACATCTCTGTCTCGTGTGGTCATTTCCCTCGAATCAGCGTGTGATAGAAACTCGGTTCACGAATCTTCCATAATAAGTATGACCATCTTGGTATCCTGGTACCTTCCAACTGTGTGACCACCCTCAGATGTAACCAGCTTTCCTAGAATTTCATAGGTATGTGTGGTAGACCAAAAACTGTTCCCCCTGAAGGACTCCCAAAAGTCCATATCCTAAATCCTAGAACCTGTGACTGTATTACCTTACATAGCAAAAGGGAGTCTGCATATGATTAAGGATCTTCAGATGGAAAAATTATCCTGTATTATCCAGGTGGGCCCAATGTAATCACAGGGGTTCTTATAAGAGAGATCCAGGAGGGTCAGAATCACAAATGGGGATGTAACAACAGAAGCATGGGTATGGGAGCAAAGAAAGAGGAAAATGTGAAGATGTCATCCTGCTCGCTTTAAAGACAGAAAAAGTGACCATGAGCCAAAGAATGTGAATGGCCTTTAGAAGCTGGAAAAGACAAGGAAATGAATTGTTCCATAGAGCTTCCAGCAGGAACATAGCCCCGGCTAAAACCTTGACTTTAGTTCAGAAGACCCATTTTTGACTTTGTATCTCTAGAACTTTAAGATAATAAATTTATCTTGTTTTAAGTCACTGAATTCATGGCAATTGTGTTATAGCAGCAATAGGAAATTAATTCTGGTGCCACCCTATCTCTGGTGATGAGTGATGGAATGACAGCAGTTCCAAGGACAACAGAATGAATAATAGTAAATACAGGTCTGCTGGTCTTTCATTCTCTTTCATTTTTTTTCAGGGAGGGGGCAGAGGGGCAGAGAGAGAGACTGAGAGAGAATCTTAAATAAGCTCCACACCCAGCATGCAGCCTGGACTTGGGGCTCCATCTCACGATCCTGAGATCATGACCCAGCCAAAATCAAGAGTTGGTGGGTGCTTCACTGACTAAGTCATCCAGGTACCCCTCTCATCCTCTCTTTTAACTAAAGTTTGTAATTGGAATACTTTTAGATTTACAGAAAAATTGTAAAGATAGTACAGAGAATTTCAGTATACCTGCTCTGTTCCTGTGCCGTGGTGCCAGGGGTGAGGGGTGGGAAGAGGGGATTGTCTAAAACAGGGCATGTGGGGTAATTGGGGGATAAAATGTTATGTGATTGTAGTGATGGCTATAGAACTGTACACATTTGTCAAAAGTGATTGAAATGAACATTTAAGATGGGTTAATTTTTATATATAAATTATACTTCAATAAAATTGATTTAAAAATAGTCCAATACATATAAGATTTTATGTTTGCACTTATTTAATTCCTGATAAGTGTATTGTCTTTTTAAATTATGGTATTATTTGATTTTTATGCTCACCTCATTAATTAAAAAGCAATTGTGTAGTAAAAAATAATTTATGAGAAAAGCACAAGATAAAAGTGAGAAAACTTTCAGAAAGAACAAGAAAGACAACACACTTCAAAAAACATCCATATTATAATATGGTTGAAACCTGAGGACATTATGCTAAGTGAAACAAGCCAGTCACAGAAAGACAAATACTGTGTGAACATGCTTATAAGACATATCTAAAGTTGTCAAATTTATTGAAACAGAAGGTCAGATCGTGGTTGCCAGGGGATAGAGGGAGGGGAAATGCAGAGTTGTTATTTAATTGGTATGGAGATTCAGTTTTGCAAGATGAAAAGTTCTGGAGATCCATTGCACAAAAATTTGAATATAATATATTAACACAACAGAACTGTTAATGGTTAGCTGTAATGTAACCTTAAAAATGGTTAGGATGATACATTTTATCTTATGTGTTTTTTTTTACCACAGTTAAGAATATGTTTTTAAATTAAAAAAGAGGAATACCCTCTATTCTAACTATTCCATTAATAGCACTTTATCCTACAGACATGCTAAGAACCCCAAAGCATATGTGTACATGTCTATAAATAAATGTTTACATACACATGTGTGCATAGTTATATATAAATAAACAAGGGAACAACCCAAATGTCCATCAAGAGAAGAATGGTTAATTAAATGATACCCTCATTGAAATGTCACACTGGTGAAATGAGTTAATTATAGCATACAGACCAAGGTGGATAAATCAGACATACAAAGTTGAGGAGACAAAGCAAGTCATAGATGTATACATAGAGGATGATATCATTTTCCTAAAATTTTTCACAAAGCTAAACAATATATAAAAATACATATATACACTCAATTCAATTTCAATTCAACAAATAGTTTTTGAGTATCTACCACGTGGCAGGCTATGTTCTAGACACCAAAGATACAGGCAGCAGTAAACACAAAAGACAGAAATGCCTGACCTCATGATGCTTAATTTCTGGTGATGAAACAGACAATAAACAAGGTAAGTTAAATATATGTGAGTGGTAAGTGCTAAAGAGACACATAAAGGGAAATGGCTAGAAAGTAGTAGGGAGAGTAGCAGGGTGGCCCGGGAAGGCCTCTCTGAGAAGGGATATTAGAGGGAGGACCTGAACCATGCAGGTATCTGGGGAGAGAGCATTCCAGACAGGAGAAACAGCGAGTACAAAAGCCCCAGGGTCTGAGTGGTTTGGGTGGATTCCAGGAACAGCAAGTGAACCCCTTGGACTGGAATACTCGGGAGTGAGAAATAGTAGGACGCAGGTTCAGAAAAGCACGCAGCATGAGACTGACTGTCTCTAGGATGTTTCAGGGTTTTACTCTGAGAGCCACTGGGAGGTTTTGTGCAAAGGTCTGCCATGATCTGACTTAGGCTGAAACAGAATTACTGGGGCCACCGTCATGAAAATAGATGGAATGGGAGCGCAACAGAGAGTCAAGTTAGGAGGCTACGTTGAGGATTCAGGTGAGAGCTGGTGCCTTGGAGAAGAATGTTACTGTGGTGGTAAATTCTGGATACACTTTTTTTTTAGGGCGGAACCAACAGGATTGGCTAACAGATTGGCTATGGGGGGTGGGAGTAGTAAGAGATCAACGATGAGTCTAAGACTTTTGGCTTCAGCAATTGAGATATATATGTGCTAAGACAAATGGCAAGAAGGGAAGGATGAAAACCACAAACTTCAGTACAGTATTTTTCTCTGGGGGTGAGCACGGGTTGAGATTAGACAGGAGCCCACAGGCAGCTACAAATATTGATAGTTAAGTTCTGAGGTTGGATGAAGGGCTCCATGGTGTTTATTTTATTCTTTTTCAAACTTACGTATTCATTACATAAATATTCTTTTACAACTGTAAAACATTTTCTTCTAAAAAGAACAATAAAATCCCAATAGTAGATGAGAGCAAAATGATAAAAACTAACCACAGGTACAACTTTTTCCTAAAATAATTAGCAATGTACACAAAAATTGATATATAAGGAGATTCATTCTTCTTCAGTGGAATGGTAATACATGAAAAATAGAGAAATGGTTGAATTAAGACACAGTAGAATTTTATATGGATGTTAAAAAACCATAGTTTCAAAGATATTTATGTGGGTACTACTCACCTTACAATGTTAAGTGATAAAGCTATGTGGTTTGATGACACTTTTTGTACTACATACACACAAGGAAAGGAGACTGGAATTTGAATTTAATTGTACTAGATGTAAATCTCACCTAGTCTGTTAGTATAAATTAAGTGTGGCTGTGAGTTACAGACATGCAAAACACAATGGTTTATTAAGGTTGAAGCTTATAAAAGAAAGAAAGAAAGAAAGAAAAGGTTGAAGCTTATTTTGCCTTCATGTAAACATTAAAGTCCAGGCTGGAACAGTCATTCCAAAGTAACCTGCCCACGTTATCCTTCTGCCAACTTCAGCTTGCACCATTTTTAAACATTTAAAATAAAATACTCATGATTAAGAAGAAACTAAATAATAAAAACAAAGAAATTGAGGGGTATTCTTCTCTACACTGGATCTATTTGTTTTAAGGAGTATTTAGAAAGTGCACATGAAGCCAATAGAAACCCTGCAACAAGTGATAGAGAATAATTTGTATGTTGTATAGGAACTCAAAACATCTTTTGTAAAATAAATATTAAACCAAGGGATAACAAAATAAGATCCCTGGAAACATACAAGAAACCCAACTTTTTAACATAGTTGAGCTGAATCTGACTTCTGGGAATGCATGGCCCTCTGTTGTAACCGTTTTGAGGGCAGAAAGCCAAGAGATCAGAGAACAAGGGGATATTCCTGGCTTGGCCTCTCAGAGCCAGCGGGCTGTATTCTCTTACCGTGGAGTCCCTGAGGGCTGTGATACCCTGGTCAGTCTAAAATAACTTTCACTCTAGTCTTTGGAAACGTCTTAAGCAGGTAAGTTAAATAAGCCCAAGGTTGCCCAGCTGGTGAGGCCAGATATCTTGAGAGTATATGTTATTTCCCTCCACTTCTGTCTCCAGTTGAGATTCTCTGCTGAACGTGAAGGTAGAAGATTTTGTTCTGTGGAGGTCTAAAGAGAGGTCGCATCATTGTGGGAAATCAAAAATTGAGAGTCAGAATCAGTAGAAACTTCTTCAAATTTACCAGTATTAACATGACCAATACCAAAAGCCATTTTTACTATGCACCTTAAAAATGAAAGGTACACACCTTAAAAATGAAAAGATCTGACACATCAAATTAGAAGCACTTCTTATTTAATACAGGTCTCAAAAAGAGCAGAATAATTGCAATGACATACACTGCTGACACTCCTGCCCCCTTCTGGCTAAAACTGACTACGACCAGACCATCTTGGATTAACCACTAACAGTAATAACTGAAACCTGTCTGCTTTTCCAATAGAAGACAGCCAGTTCTTCCTGTACTTTGACTAGGACATTTTTTAGTTTATTTTCTTCAAGAGGAATACACACACAGAGGGAGAGAGACAGACAGAGACAGAGAGACAGAAAGAGAAACTTAGAAACAGTATAGACAAACAGAATAACTTGCATCCTGCCTTTCCCTCCCCTCTCTCCACCTCATGGCATTGTAATAGTCTGCTCAAGTACTGATTTTGTACTTATATTGTAAGATGACAAGAGCAATCCCTTTTTAATTCATAATATAATCACAGCCTAAATAGCACCTGGCACACAGAGGGTACTCAATAAATATTTGTTGAGTGAATGAGAGGCAGCCAAAGAGAAAATAGGAGAAGGATTGAGAGAGAAGAGGAAGAGAAACAAAACCTATTCTTTCAAGGACTCTTCCCAGCTTTATTTGAGAGAGATTTATTTCAGGAATGCTAATACCACACTTTGTTGCAGGCATAGGAAATAGGAACCCAATTAAGCTGGCACACAAACGCATTGACCTAAGCATGTTACAAATATTATTATGTATTTCTTTTAATAATCCTATCAAATAAACACTACTACATCCATTTTACAGATGAGGAGGCTTAAGCAGGAAGAGGTTAGGTTAAATTTCCCAATGTTAAATAGCTACTAAGTGGTGGGGCTGAGAATATGGGAAGCTTGGCCCCATATTTCACACTTTTCACTAGTAGCATGGTGCCTCTCCAAAGGATGTGAAGACGGGAGAGCGGAGGTAGAGGAGAAAAGTAGCTTCAGGAGTATTGTACCTTTTCACATAAGTCATCTGCCTGCTGGAATGTAATTATGTCAGAGATGATCTCACTCTGGCAGAGAACAAACTTCATCGACCCAATGCTTCTCCCCCCAACTTGACCACTTAAAGGGGAAAAGAGCAGAGGTGGGTAAAGTATAAATGGAGTGGTTTAGAGGACCTGAGACAGACTTAGGGTGGAAATTTCTCAGTAATTGTCTATTATAACTTAAAAATTCATTAAATCTTTCCATTTTCAACAGTGGATAGATAGATCATCCAGACAGAAAATCAGTAAGGAAAAATTGGACTTAAAACTACACGTTAGAAAACAGCAAAACAAAACTACACATTAGATCAGATCGACGTAAAAGACATTTACAGTACATTCTGTCCAACAGTAGCAGAATACACATTCTTCTCAAGCACACATGAAATATTTTCCAGGATATATCATCTAGTAGGCCACAAAACAACTCTTAATAGATTTAAGAAGATTGAAATCCTATCAAATGTCTTTGCTGACCACGATGATATAGAACTAAAAATTAATTATAAGTGGAAAACTGGAAAATGTACAAATATGTGGAGATTAAATAACATGCACTTGAACAACCAATGGGACAAAGAAGAACTCAAAGAGGAAATAAAAAATATCTTGAGACAAATGAAAATAGAAACACAACATATTAAAATTTATGTGATGCAGCAAAAGCAGTTATAAGAGGGAAGATGATAGTAGTAAATACTTTCATTCTGAGAAAAGAAAGATCTCAGATAAACAACCTAACTTTACACCTCTAAGAACTAAAAATAGAACTAAGCTCAAGATTAGTAGAAGCAGCAAAATAAAGATCAGAGTGGTAAAACATAAAATAGGGACTAAAATGAAAATAGAAAAGATCAAGGAAACTAAAAACTGTTTCTTTGAAAAAATAAACAAAATTGACAAACCTTTAGCTAGACTCACCAAGAAAAAAGAGAACTCAGTGAAAATCAGGAATGAAAGAAGAGACATTACAACTAATACTACAGAAATACTAAGGATCATAAGACATTACTATGAACAATTACATGCCGACATATTAGAAAAAATGAATAAATTCCTGGACACATACAACCTACAAAGACTAAACTATGAAGATATGGAAAATCTAAACAGATCAATTACTAGTAAGGAGATTGAATTAGTATATAGCAGAATGACAGATCAATACTAACTTTACATTTAAATGGATTAAACCCTTCAATCAAAAGGACAGAGATTGGCAGGATGGGTAAAAACACATGATCCAACTACATACTGTCTGTAAGAAAGACTACATACTACATAATGTCTGCAAGAAAGACTCGCTTGAGATCCCCAAACACAAACAGGTTGAAAGTGAAAGAATTGAATATTTGATGCAAACAGTAACCAAAAACGAGCAGGGTTGGCTACACTAATATCAGACTTAAATTTTTAAAAAGGATAAAAGAGACAAAGAAGGACATTATATATTAACAAAGGTTCAATATAGCAAGAAGATATAATTATTAATATTTACACATCTAATGACAGACCATCAAAATATGTGAAGTATATTGTTCTGTGACATATTTCTAGAATTTTTTTCATTTTGCAAAATGGAAACTCCATATCCAATGAGCAATAATTCAGATTTTGAACTCACCTTGAACTTCTGGGATAAACCCCACTTGGTCATGGATATACTATTCTTTTAAAAATTGGTGGATTCTTATGTTAACTTTTGTATGTGTCTGTGAGGACTTCTGCATCTATGTTTATGTTTATTTTTTAAAAGATTTTATTTCTTTGACAGTGAGAGACAGCACAAGCAGGGGGAGCAGCAGAGGGACAGGGAGAATCAAGTTCCTGGCTGAGCAGGGAGCCATATGCAGAGCTTGATCCTAGCACCCTGGGATCATGACCTGAGACAAAGACAGCTTTACGGAACTGAGCCACCCGGGTGCCCCTGCATCTATGTTTATTGAATCTGATAGGTTTTAGTATCAAGTTTATTTTGGCCTCATGAAATGAATTGAGGAGTGTTCCTTTATTTTCTGGAAGAGTTTGTGTAAGATTAGTATTATTTCTTCCTAAGATAGGCAGAAATCAGTAGTGAAACTTCAAAGTTTATTTTTTTTGGTTAGAGATTGTTTTAGAGTAAAATTAACATTTTAAGGGGTAAAATTAATATTTTTGTGTGTACTGTACTATGAGATCAATTTATGAATTAAATAAGTTTTCATTTCATTAAATAAGTTTTCATTTCAAAGAAGTGGGATTGCTGGGTTGTATAGTTAGTGTATAGGTAACTGTATGAAAAACTGCCAGACGCTTATGCAGAGTGGCTATATCATTTGGTATTCCCACTAGTAATGGATGAGTGTTCTAATTGCTGTACATCCTTACTAAAACTGGGTATTGTATTTTTTATTATAGTCATTCCAATAGATCAATAGTGGTATAACACTGGTTTTAATTTGCACAAATCCTTATAATGGCTTATGTTAAGCATCTTTTCATTTGTTTATATGCCATCTATCTATCTATCTATATATGCATCTTTTCATTTGTATATATGCCATCTTCTTTGATGAAATGCCTGTTCAAATCTCTTGCATAATGTCTTTATTTCATGTTTATTGTGATGGATATTCTTGTTTGACATAGAATCCTGGGTTGACAGTTCTTTTCTTTTAGTACTTTAAAGATGTTCTCCCATTGTCATTTGGATTTCATGGTTTCAAAATCCAAGCTCATCCAAATCATTGTTTTTCTATATACAATGTTTCATTTTTCTCTAGTTCTATTGATTAAAAAATTTTTTTAAAGTAGTTTCAGTTGTTTCATTATAATATGTCTAAATGTTATTTTCCTTGAATTTATCTTGTTTGGGTTTCATCAAGCTTCCTTTATCTGTAAATTTATATCTTACTAAGTTTGGGATGTATGGGGGTATTATTTCTTCAAATAATTTTCCTTGCTCCAATCTTGTTTTTTTTTTTTTTTAAAGATTTTATTTATTTATTTGACACACAGAGAGAGCTTACAAGTAGGCAGAGAGGCAGGCAGAGAGAGAGGAGAGAGGAGGAAGCAGGCTCTCCGCCGAGCAGAGAGCCCGATGCGGGCCTCGATCCCAGGACGCTGAGATCATGACCTGAGCCGAAAGCAGAGGCTTTAACCCACTGAGCCACCCAGGCGCCCTCCTTGCTCCAATCTTAACCTTTCCTTATGAGAACCCAATGGAAAATATGTTAGATTTTTAAAATATTATCCCACAGATCCTTGATGCTGTCCTTTCTCTTTCTTTCAGAAGTCTTCCCCTGACTATGTTCTTCAGACTGTATAATTTCTGTTTATCACTCTTCAGGTTCAAAAACCTTTTTCTCTTACATCGCCATTATGCCACTCAAATCATGCAGTAATTCGGTATTTAACTTTAAAAATCTTTTCATCTTGTAATAGAGAATCACAAAAAGTTGCCAAGATACAGAGAGAGGCACGATGTATCTTTCATCCTGTTTATCCCAGTGGTTATATCTTATATAATTATTGTACAATATCAAGACCAAGCAAGGACATTGGTACAATGTGTATATATAGTTCTATGTCATTTAATCATATGTGTAGATTTGTGTAATGACCACTGCAATCAAAATACCAAACTATTCCCTCATCACAAAGACCTCTCTTGTGCTACTCTTTTATAGTCATACCACACCTTATCTCCACCACCTAACCTCTGGAAACCACTAATCTACTTTCCACTTCTATATTGTTATTTTGAGAATTATATATATATGGAATCATACAGTATGTGACCTTTTCAAATTGATTTTTTCATTCAGCACAATGCCCTTGAGATCCAATGAAATTGTTATATATAGCTTTTTCCTTTTTATTGATGAGAATTCCATTAATACGGATATAGCAGTTCATTTAACTATTTACCTGTTTTTTTTTAAAGATTTTATTTATTTATTTGACACACAGAGAGAGAGATTACAAGTAGGCAGAGAGGCAGGCAGAGAGACAGGGAGAGGAGGAAGCAGGCTCCCTGCTGAGCAGAGAGCCCGATGCGGGCCTCGATCCCAGGACGCGGAGATCATGACCTGAGCCGAAAGCAGAGGCTTTAACCCACTGAGCCACCCAGGCGCCCTAACTATTTACCTATTGAGAGACATTTTGGTTGTTTCTAGTTTTGGGTTATTACAAATAAAGTTATGAACAATCATGTTCAGGTTTTTATGAGGCCTAAGTTTTCATTTCTCTAGAATAAGTGTCAAGAGTGATTCTGGGTTGTATGATGATTGCATGTTCAGTTTTTAAGGAAAATGTCAAATTATTTGCCAGAATGGCTCTACTATTCTATATTTCCACCAGCAATGAATGAGATCCATTTTTTCTTTGTTCTTCTTACCAGCATTTGGAATTTTCACTATGTTGATTCTTCGTTTAGTTTTATAGTTTTATAGTTTTATGCTTTTTTTCTATGATTTACTTTGAGTTGATTTTTGTATGAATTGTGAGTTTTAGGCTTATTCTTTTGCTTTCGGATATCCAATTGCTCGAGTGTCATTGTTGAAAAGACTATCCTCTCTCCACTGAATTGCTTTTGCAACTTGTCAAAGATTGATTGGCTGTACTTGAGTGACACTATTTTGGGGCTCTCTCTTCTGTTACATTGACCTCTGAGTTCATCTCTCTGCAAATAGTACAGTCTTAATACTATAGTTATATGTCTTGAAATCTGTTAGTTTTCTTTCCTGTGTGAATTGGTCGCATTTTCCTCATTCTCTGTATGCCAAGTAATCTTGGATTCTGTCCTGGAAATTGTGACTGTGATGCTATATAGACTGTGGATTCTCTCATAATCCTATGGAGGATGTTAATTTTTTTTTTCTTAACCCATCAACCTAGTTTAAGTTCAGACCAAAGTTCTTTCTTGCTTTCTTATTGGCAGTGCTTCCAATCTCAGTTCTGTTTCCAAAGTCTTTTCTATTTTCTTTTCAAACTTTCCCACACCTCCCTCACCCAGGTTTAGTCTGAGATTTGGGCCATGGTTTAAATCTTAGTTCAAGACATAGAGCTTCTGCTATGTTGTTTTGGATCTATCCCACACATGTGTTTCTCAGGGGTTAGTATGAAACTTGAGCAATGGTCTAAATAATAAAGGTTCTGTTTTAGATTTGTCCGGTCCATGAACAA
Source organism: Ailurus styani (assembly GCA_002007465.1). Taxonomy (NCBI): domain Eukaryota; kingdom Metazoa; phylum Chordata; class Mammalia; order Carnivora; family Ailuridae; genus Ailurus; species Ailurus styani. The sequence goes on from LNAC01000280.1 coordinate 1,980,924, forward strand.
ATCAGAGGTGAGTGTTACATGTTATGCTGAGTTAATTAATCACCTTCCATAAATTTCTCCTTTCCAGAATTCTGATTACATTTTCTGGCCTGCAAATTTCCCCTTTCACAATTCCTTTAGGCAGGGAAACAAGGTTCTATTTGAGGTTAGCCATCTACATGATTTATATTTCTACAACTGGGTCTGCTCTTGGGAGAATAGCCATGGAACAAAAGAAGCTCAGAAAATTCACCCCTTCGTGGATTGCTTTTCCAACTTCTGACTTCCTTCCACAATCCACTTGTTTTTATGTACTTTTCAGAACCTTCAGGTAGTTGCTTTATTAATAGTCTCAAGATTTTAGTTGGAATTCACAAAACAGAGAAGCTATAGTGGGCTTTAGTGTCTTAATGGAACCAAACCTTTTTTAAATCTTTGTGGGAAGGTTTTTAGTAACAGATAAAAGTCATTTAAGATATAAAGCTTTTCAGAATTCTATTTCTTCTGTGTCAGTTGTGAGAAATTCCATTTTTGTTAGGTTGTATTCTTTAAGGAAATTGTCCATTTCATCTAAGCTTTTGAATTTATTGTTAAAGTTGTTCAAAATACTATCCCTTTAATCTACATAATATCTACAGTGGTATCCTTGCTTTCATCCCTGATAATGATAATTTATTCTATCAATTATATTGGGCTGAACTGTGTTCCCTCAAAATTCATAAAATGAAGCCCTAACTCCCAGTACCTCAAAATTGACTCTATTTGGAGTAAGGGATTTTGAAGAGGTGATTAAATTAAAATAGAACCATCAGGGTAGGCCTTAATCTAATATGACTGGTGTCCTTATTAGAACATTAGAACACACAGAAAGACACCAGAGGCACACAGAATGCCAAAGAGAAGCAGCCAGATGGTGGCCATCTACAAACCAATGAAAGAAGACCTTAGAGGAAATCAGCCCTGTAAGCATGTTGATTTTGTACTTTTAGTCTCCAGAACTGTGAGAAAATGATTTTCTGTTGTTTGGTATTTATTTGTATTTTGTTATAGAATACCAGAAAACTAATACAGTCTTGCTAATTTACTACTTTTATTAGACTTTTTAAACACCAGCTTTTGCTTTGATTTTCTCCATTTTCAATTTCACTGATTTATTTTCTTTGCCTTAAATTTGCTCTTCTTTTACGAGCTTAAATGCTTAAACATTTTAAAACTCTTTTTTTCCTAGAATAAGCATTTTTAGTCATAAATCTCCTTTGAAGATGTTTTAGCTTCACCCCACAAATTTTCATATAGTTTTCTTCTTTGACCCATGTTAATTTTCTAGGTATGTTATTATTTCTAACATAATTATCTGGTTGTGAGACAGCATATTTTGTATGACTTCCATCCTTTGCAATTTACTGACTTAATTATGGGCCAGCATTTGGCCTACATAGAGACTATTCCACATGCATTTGTTGCATGTAGTGTTCTAAAAGTATCATTCATTTTATGTTAATATAGCCACACTAAATTTCTTATGCTAGGTGTTTGCATGGTGTATCATTTTCCATCTTTTTACTTAAAACTTGTCTTTATGTTTAAAGGGAAAAGGATATACTTGGATTTTTCTTTTTTTTTTCTTTTTTTAAAGATTTTATTTTTATTTATTTCACAGAGGGAGAGAGATCACAAGGAGGCAGAGAGGCAGGCAGGGGCGGGGGGG
>LNAC01000280.1:1982807-2045976 GCA_002007465.1 Ailurus styani
TTTTTTTTTTTTTTTGCCCTATCTTACAATCTCTGCCTTAGAGAGTTTAGTCCATTACATTGTTTATTGATATGGTTGGGTTGAAATCTACCATCTTCCTTTGTTTTCTATTATTCTTTCTGTTCTTTGTTCCTTTCCTACCTTTATTTTTTCTGGGTAGGGAGGGGTGACAACAGTATTGTTTTTCCCATTTTGTCTCTTATGTTGGCTTTTAGTTAGAGCTCTTCTGTTCTTTGTGTGTGATTCTAGGATTTGTAATATACATTATTAATATATATCTTTTTGCATTAATATAATTCACATATAATGTAAGAAATTTATAACTGTAATTTCATACATTCCTCTTATCCTGTTACCTGTTTTATTCTCACATTACAAATATCATAGTACGTTATCATTTTGCTTTGAACAAGTATTTGTTTTTCTAAGAAAGTAACATTATCCTGTATTTATCCACAATACTCTACTCACCATTTTCAGAGCTCTCATTCCTTCCTATATGTAGATCTGAATTTTCATCTGGAAATTCGTCCAGCATTTATTTCCCTTAGTGTGCAGTATGGGTTACCAGTGGACACCTTGTTTTTATCTGAAAATGTTCAATTTGCTTTCAATTTTGAAAGATATTTTCCTGTTTATCAATCCTAATTTTGACAGTCCTCCCTACCCTGCCACACACCTCTTAGCAGGTTGAAGATGTTATCCCATTTATTCCTAGCATTGTTTCTAATGAAGTGGTTAGTTGTCACATCATTTCCTTAGTGTGACTTTTCCCCTATGGTTGTTTTTAAGAATTTATTTTTATCTTGGAATTTTATCAGTTTGACTATTAAGGGTATGCATGTGGTTTTCTTTTCATTTATGCTGCTTGGGGTATGCTTGATTTCTGGATGGGATGATTTTTTTTAAAAATCAAATTTGGAAAAACTTCAGCCATCTTTCCTCAATTACATTTTTCTGCTCCATTTTCTCTCTCTCCTATTTGGTTCTGTCTCACAGGTTTTTGAGTCTCTGTTAATTAAGAAAAAAACTTTTTAAAAAAGACTTTATATCTATCTATCTATCTATCTATCTATCTATCTATCTATCTATCTATCTATCTATCTATCTATTTAAAAGAGAGACAGGGAAAGAGGGAACACAAGCAGGGGGAGTGGGAAAGGGAGAAGCAGGCTTCCCGCTGAGCGGGAGCCCAAAGCAGGGCTGGATCCCAGGACTCTGGGGTCATGATCTGAGCTGAAGGCAGACACTTAACCATCGAGCCACCCCGGCACCTCTTTTAGACTTATTTCTAATTATTCTGCTTTGCCTCAATCCCATCTAATAGTTTTTGATTTCTGTTATTATATTCCTTAGTTTAAATATTTCTATTTGGTCATTTTTTAATAATTTTCATATACTTCCTGAAATTCCCTGTTTCTTATTTATTCTAACCTTTTCCTATAGATTCTTTAGTTTATTTAGTATAGTTAAAGCCCTTGTTTGCCACTTCTAACACATGGGTTATCTTTGAATCTGTTTCCATTGCCCATGGCTTATGTTTACCTGTTTCTTTATATTTCTAGTGATTGTGAATGTTATTTTCTATTTAACGACATATGGAAGCAATGTAGTAATGTTAATGCCTCATCAAAGCAAGTGAAATGACCATTTTTATGCACATCCTTGTACTGTATTTCCCCATTTTTTTATGATAAAGTGATTTTCATGTAGCAATTTTGATCCTGATGTTTTCTAAAAACTTCATTTTTTTGTATTTGAAATTACATTAACAACAACAACGTGACAGTTGTGGAAATACACTCATAATGATTTATTATGGAAGGACCTCACTCATCCCTGAAGTTAACAGCCTTGTTATAGGTAGTGTAGTCAATATAGTTTTCTTACGAATTATGGGCAGCTTTAGAAGAGGGCAGATCAAGGGAGTCCAAGAAGAGAAGACCTACAAAGACAGAGAAAATGAAACAGTAACTTAGAGTTTTAGGGGTAAATCCCAACACCACATTTTGACAAACCAAGCCAAAACTGCAGGATATGAGTAAAATCAGAGTCTGGACAGATAAACCATGCCCTTGGAGATCCAATGGAGTTGTAGACAGACAAGAGTTATAGGATTACTAGGTCAAAATTCAAGTTCACAGAGATACCAGCCAAATATAAGGGTAGAGACAAGTAAGCATAAAAGTTTTCAGTGAACAGAAGTGTCTCTGAATCTGTGAAAAGTTAAGTGGGCCCCTTGACAAGAGAGGGATAATATGGTTATCATTTAAGGCAAGGAGCTGTCCTCTCTCTGTCCAAAAAGCAATTACTAAGGAAATTCTCATTAGCATGAGAACTCTACCTTCCAAGAAGATGGAGGAAGAAGACAGACTTGTTGACTATACTTTCAGTCAATGAAGAGGCAAAAAGAGCCCAGATCTTACTTTTGGTAGTTGTTTATTCTCATGGAAAACCTTGGATTCTTTTCAAGTAAAATGGACAATCTTAACGGGAAAGACTTTAAATGTGATACCGGGTAAAAGGAAACTAGTAGCCTAGTCACAGTATGCTTTACTTTGCCATGGAAACCAGAGAAGATCTGTGTTGGGAGACATAATTCTTTAAAATAAAAACGTACATACTTATGTATTTTAAGCAGGTTCCAATGCGGGGACTGAATTCATGACTTTGAGATCAAGACCTGAGCTGAGATCAAAACTAAACTGCTTAATCCACTGAGCCACCGAGGTGCCCCAATAAAAATGTCTTTAAAAAATATAAACTATAGCTATTCTTTACATTTAATATTGAATATTCCAAATTTCTTAAATGATACTGAATTTAGACTGTCACTGTATTTTAATTTTTAATCTATTTGTAGTGTACATTTGTAAGGCAATTTTACTTTTAAAGATTTTAAAATAGGTACTTAGTAATATGTCAGGGACAAAACAAAATCACAATACAGCAATGTTTGAGATATTGAGCAAATTTCTTCATTTAATAATTACCACATTTAGGAACACTGAACAAAATTCTTCCATCAGGTAATTCAGTCTAATGGGTTAAGAAAATTATGTGATTTATAGCCTAAGGTGGCAACTGATGTGTCAGGAAGACCAAGCAAGTGCATGCTGTGTTAAGTCTTGAAGAATGTGTATAGGAATTTGTCAGGTTGAAGATAAGGCAAGCAAAGGCCAGCTAGACTAGTATGTGGAAAAGCCCACCGTTGTCAAATTGTATGATATGTTTGTGGGAAGGTGAGGAGTTAAATAAGGGCCAAATTCTCAAACTTTTCCCTCAAGCACTAATTTTGGATGGACCAACTGTTACCCTACTCTTTGCTCTCTTGCTAAAGAAAGCATAGTATCCTTAAAAATGAACGATAAAGAGAGAACAATCATTCCCACATGTGGGTACTTTATTAGTAACAATACTGGTACATTCTTCATTGAGATCAAGATAGTTTAAACCTCAGTTCTGAAAGGTAGGTAATACAGTCAGGAGTGGATGGCTCAAGTAGATGGGGAGTTTGGTTTCCTCACAAACAATTATTAATAGCTCTCCACCGCAAGTAAACTGCTTTCTGAGAAAAATCATGTGCTTGCTAAGCAAATATGCAGTTTAACAGTCTCACACCTCCTTCTAATCAGATCCCAAGCCCTCCTAGATTGAAATTCTATAGTTGTTCTAGTTTATAAATTAAGAAAGTTAGAGTCAGAGGGGTGACATGACTTGCAAGAAAGTGGTAGGCCTAGAATTCAAGTGGTTTAACTCCCAAGTCTATGCTCCAATCCACTCTTCTCCTAATGGAGGGGTTAGAAGAGAACTTTGAGTTGGAGAGGAATAGAATCTGACTTTTTAAATTTTTATTTTTTTAAATGGTGATTACTCTGAGATAATAGTGAATGAATTGGAATAAGAGCCTGGTGGCCAGGAGATATAATCCTGGTGAGTGGATCTGCTACATTTTAGTCTGCCATGACATGTAGAATTATTTAATACTGGTTAAATTCAAATACTTGTAATTGTTACTAAATATATCCAAACATAATAAAAGCCATAACCTCTGGAGTTTGAACTATTATCTTTGACGCAAATGATTATAGACAACGATTCATGAAATTAGGGGGGAAAAAACCCCAACAAAATCCATGTCTGCCAAAGGCAGAGAAAAAGTTCTAAATGTAAAAGCTATATGGGGTGCCTGGGTGGCTCAGCCAGTTAAGCGCCTGACTCTTGATTTCCACTCGGGTCATCATCTCAGGGTTGTGAGATTGAGCCCTATGCTGGGCTCTGCACTGGGCCTGGAGTCTGCTTAAGATTCTCTCTTTCCCTCCCTCCCTCCCCTCTCCAAAAAATAGAAAGTTAATGTAAAAGCTATGAAGTTACATTCAAAAACAGCTTTAAAAATCATATTTGTTAGTATGTAACTAGATTCTAGTATCTATCCATGATGAAATTTTAATTTGCAAGCTTACCATCACACTAATACTTCTGCTCTGTCTTTTACAGGGCTAGGACAAAGATTTAAAACAAATGAAAAATTTTAATTTGGCCCAGCCTACTGGTTATTCTTTTGCTAAAAATATATGCTTCAACAATAACTTCAAAACCTGAATGTGAACCTTCCATTTAAGAAGTCTTTTATGAGCAATGATACAACATTCTAGGTGTCTACAGTAGAAAATACTTTTTTTTTTCAAAACCTCAAAAAGTTCACGCCTATATGTCTATTACCTCCCTTGCAAGAAACTGGTATCATTTTATAATTGAGAAAACTGAAAATCAGAAGCTAATGGCTTTAAGAGCTAGCTGTGGGGAAATATTTCTAACTATAGAATGTTCCTTACCATATCTCACTGTCTCCCAACGAATACACTACCTGAGCATCTGTAACTGCTGATGTTTACTGTGAGTCTGTAGAATTACCTCGACTCATACATAGACAGATGGCTCAAAACTGAATATAATTCTGAGTTTTTTTAAATTGAAGAGTTTATCTTACTGAAGTCACTCAATATTTAAAAGTTGTACAGGAATCCTTTCTCAAATTAAAAAAAATGTACTGTAGTTTTTCTATATTTACAATTTATTTTTTCATTTTTTGCAATTGAGGGCAAGTCTAAAATAATTCTCATTTGTTTCAGGACACTGATAATTCACCACTTCATATCATGGAAGATAGTTTTCACTATAGAGAAAATGAAATACTTTCACTTACTTATAGGGAGAATTCAAGGTCAGAAGAAAACAGGCTAGAAGAAACAGTGAAGGCACACATGGAAGGCCAGACATATGTGAGGTACTTTAGTACACAAGTCTAAATTATCTGAATCATATCTAAGAATCAGTGAACCTCCGATGTTCCTTTACAAAGTTTAAAAGAAAAGCAAATACTGTAATAAAAGTTTTAATGAGAGACTTGTTTGAGATGTTACAAAGTTTAAGAATCCTGAAAGATTTTAATTAAGAATTAAGAAACAAAGTGATAGTTAAGCTTTTAAACAAGTTTGGGAAATTATAAGAATACGTCATTACTCAGAAAAAGGTAAGAATACACATTATGGGAAAAGACTGTTGGGATGGTTCCATATTTATTGTTTTACTTTTAAGTATGTAGATTTAACTACAGCTAGCAATGGACTTGAAGGTCACAGCAAATGAAACTATTTTTTGTTTCACCAAACTATATAGAACAAGCTACAAGTTCCTGATATGAGGAAATTTTGAGCAAAATGAGCACCATCATCAACCATGATTTTATACAGCAGAACATAATTACCAAAACAGTTTAAACATTTAAAATATTTGACTTTGTGCATATTGGAAAATACTGAAAATACTTATTTTTACAGGATTTCCATTTAAAAGAACAGTTACAAAAGAGCTGTATTTTTAGCTGCTTTGTACAATCACATTCAACAGACATTTTTAGAAAAAAAAATTACATCAAAATCTATTTGATTGATTTTCTCCCTGTCCTCTGAGACTTTAGTCCAAAATATTATGTCAACTCTTGATTTTCTTAAATGGTTTATCTACTTTCTAGATTCCCTTAATAACTTAAAAGTTTCCTTTTCATTACCCTGGTAATTTCCAGGGTCTCAAAAGGCAGAGATGGAATATAATTAGACTATAGTATGATGTGGGGTGAGTATGTTTCCCAATGCATATATTTGCCAAAAATAATTTTTGTACTGCCTGTTTTATGTTATCCACTAAAAAATTCTTTACTCCATCATTACTGCAAATAAGTCTTGATCAATGTTTGAATTTTACCATGTACATTTTAACTTCCCAATTATGCTATTTAAAAACCTATTTTACATAGCTTATAAAAATGAGTGTATTTTTTAAATGAAAGTTTTGTTGTCTGAGCTATTTGGAAATTTTTTTAATGTATAGTAAATATGAATTAAACATATGAAAAACATCCACATCTAACTGAAATGTTCCACAATCTAAAATGCTTATAAGAAAATTTCTTGTAAAAAAACCCCACATCGGGTTCCCCACTTAGCAGAGAGTCTGCTTCTCCCTCTGACCTCTCCCCTCTCATGCTCTCTCTCAAATAAATAAAATGAAATAAATCTTAAAAAAAAAAAGAAAATTACATATATTTCTCATTGCAAAAATCTGACAACAAAACAATGTAGTACAGCTCTGCAACTTGTTTTGTAAGTCGGGAAGGATATCCATATATTCTCTTTCCCCCCCTCTCTATCTTTTGGCACTTTTAAGTGCCATTAAAAGAATTGCTTGAAAATTATCAATATAACTGTATTTTCAAGAGAAGTGATTTCAAAGAAAAACAGAAATTTTATTTTATTGTAAAGTAAAAAATACAGAGAAAGGTGTCCCGTATTCTTCTTTGGCTCCAGAAATGAAATTATTTTCTGAGATTTTAGACGATTTCTGGTTCTTTGCCCTAGTAATAAAAAATTTTCCACATTTGTATCTTAAAAACTAACTTAAAGAGAATGTGCTAATCTATACTGCACAAACAAAGATCAGAAGCATACCATGAAGCTAGAGTAGGAAGCAGGCAGTAATGAAATGCACTGTCTATAAAGAACATAAACGGGTGCCTGGGTGGCTCAGTGGGTTAAAGCCTCTGCCTTCGGCTCAGGTCATGGTCTCAGGGTCCTGGGATCGAGGCCCGCATCGGGCTCTCTGCTCAGCAGGGAGCCTGCTTCTTCCTCTCCCTCTGCCTGCCTCTCAGCCTACTTGTGATCTGTCTCTCTCTGTCAAATAAATAAATAAATTCTTAAAAAAAAAAAAAAAAGAACATAAACATAGGGGCGCCTGGGTGGCTCAGTCAGTTGAGCAGCTGACTCTTGATTTTGGCTCAGGTCATCTCAGGGATGTGATATGGAGCACCTGTTGGGATCTACACTCAGCAGGGAGTCTGCTTTGGGATTCTCTCTCCCTCTGCCCTCTCCCCCACTTTTTCCTCTCTAAAATAAATTAAAAAACAAACAAACAGAAAACCATAAACATAAAAAGCAGACCAAAAGTTGGCCTGCTTTTTATTTTCACCATGCACCAGTGACAAGTGTCAATTCCTTTCTGGGGTGAAAGATTCTAACCTGCATATACCCCACCTCCTGCCCCTTTGGTAAGTCAATTAAAGACACTCACCTCATCTTTTCTTATAGTCTCCTGGCTTATTTCTTATAAAATGTCTTTACCTCAATGAGATTAGTTGATGAGAAAGTGTTGTCCTTATACAGAATCAATCAATGGTTACTGATTTTCTTCATGCCCAAATCAATGGTTTGTGTGGTTTTATAGTGAGTTGTCAGGAAAGCAAGGATAAATAAAGGACTGCTAAAAAGAACAGACTATAAGAGAAAGCAAGATCTTTAAACAAAGTATTAAGCTGTAGCTTTTGCACAGAGATTAATTAAAACTAAATTATACGTGAAGAAAAAAGTCCTGAAAATTAAGATGCATTTGGGGAATGTAAAGAAGGGCATACTTGAATTAGATAAACAAGGAAAAAAAATGCTGTATTAAATTTAAAATCAGTAATGAGTATACCACATAGTTTACAAAGCACCTTTCCATAAAATACATGATCTCATTTGAGATCTCAACAATCTTGTGAGGCCGACACTATAACAAAGTGGGAGAGAGTATACAGAACTGAGGATGGAACATTGTCTCCACTACATAGTAATTATGTGAACTTGGGAATAGTAACTGCTTTATACCTTGGCTTCTCCAATGAAAAACAGTGATGATGAATGTCTCTACCTCATAGCTACTATGGGATTAAATGAGATACTATACAAGCACTTTAATACACTACCTGGTCCATTTTAAGTGCTCAATAATGCTATTATTATTATAATTTTACAGGTGAAGAAACATACTGGGGGAGATTAAATTCAAAGTCATATGACTACTAAGTAGAAAAGTGAACAGTAGAATTCTAGACTGGCTACATTCCTATCACCCATATTATTATTAGAAATAGATATTATTAGAATATCTACTTAGATATTATTATGAATATCTACTTTCAATTAGAGTATGGATTAACCTTTTACACTATTTTTAGTTTTTCTTTTTTTTTTTGCAGCTGACAATGTCATTTGAGTCTGACAAATTCAACAGCACTATTAATATCATTTCCTATTTTAAAATACTTCTTTTAGTGGGAATAAAAGTTAATTGCAGGCATTAAAAAGAAATGGTTCTCCATGGACAACTGGGATGGAGACTACAATCTAGGGCTGGAAAAAGTTAATTTTGTTTTTTCTTTAAACCTCAGAAAAATGAAAAGTCTATTAGTCGGTAGACAGCAGAAAGACTGTAAGCTCTATGAGTGGAGGGATGCTTATTTACAGCTCTATCTCAAGACTGCAGAACAGTGATTAGTAGGTGCATAAATAAATGTTTAATGAGTACTTGAATTAAAAAATCAACTTTGAAACACATCCTTAAGAGGATTTGCTTTACTTTGACATGCTTTCCTTTCTATCTTTAATTATATAACTAAAAAGTCCATCATATAGTCACCTACCCATAAAATAGGGGGGTTTTATCAAAAGATTCAGAGTAAGAAATAAAAGACTAAATAAGGCCTTAAATAGCTTTATTGAAATCTGTATAAATAAACATGCACATTTCAAATGTAAACTCAAGTGAACTCAAGTGCAGACAAAATTTTAACCTCTGTCATGCAGGAGGTTAGTTTACATTAAAAAGAAAAAAAAAAGAAGAAAAGAAAGAAAAGAAAAGGAAAACAAAACAAAACAAAACAACAAAACAAAACCCAAAGCAGCTTTTAAAATACCAGGATGAAAAACCAGCTTTAATATCAAGGTATAAAGCAAAGCCATGATCAACATACCTCATTTATCCTGGTCAAATGCATTTTTTTTCTTTTAAATGCTAACATAAATAAATAATTTACCAAAATGTGCACTCACAGAGTGAACTTTTATTTACAATACACAATTTATAATCTATTGTATTTGATTAGTTCAAGTGAAGAACATTATACTTTTTGCTTTAATAACAGTGGGACACAAAGCAATTTCTCAGGTAGTCGATATGTGAAATGTGCCCCAGCATTTAGATTTTCTATTAAAGGCAGTATTGTATGCCAATCGACAATACATTCTTTCAACTAGATTAAAGGGAAAAAGCAGCAAATGAAAAATGTTTCAAATGTTCACACATATTTTTGGCATCCTGGATCCTTGAATGTGGTGAACTTAAATCAAATTCAAGGTTTGTATGCTTTATATACTATATAGGTTCTGACTCTAGAACATGCAAATGCCAATTTTCTTATAACAAGTTACCTTCTGAGAAAAGCTGTAAGGCTATGGTGAATTCCATCAGGAACACACAAAGAAAGTTAACAGACCTACCTTTAAAGCCAATTGTCCATTAATGATTTAAAGGCCAGCATACGAAAAAAAATTTCTCATCTAAGCTTGATGTAGTTATTACTATGGATACTCTTAAGTCTGTCCTTCTATTACAATAATTGGAAGAGCTAAAAGGTGCCAAATTACCAAAAAACGGGAGAAAAACAGACAGCAAAAGTTTTTAATTTTGGACCACACCAGATTAAAGATATGCATTTAAAAGCAAGTCAAAAAAAATTTGAGTATCTAAGGAATAGATCTGAATAGCAGTAAAAAATACTTACATTTAAATGAAAAATGATTTTAGATGGAGTGTGATATCTAGAACCTGTTTCCACAGCAGCAGTAAGATGAACATTAATATTCTGGATTTTTAGTGATACTACAAAAGAAAATAACTTTTCCAAGATTGTTTCTTATATCATGATTTGGTTTTTTAATAGGCCCATGTTGATTACCAGGGATAGATTTGAAAATTTGGTTTTCCAAGAATACTACTGCAGTATTTATGCCACATTGATACCGCAGCTAAATATCACAGTAATCATATGTGGCAGCCTAATGCACATGAACTAGATTATCCAAAAACTAAGTTCAGCCATAGTTTTCTTGCAGTATTATTAGAGCAAAATAAATGACCAACATCCACAAATTTAACATTTGTCATCAATTAACTCACATCCAAAAAATTAAAGAAAACGTAATTCATCAAAACAGCAGCAAACTTAAAAGGGATTTATTTGTGATTTCCTATATATATTTAGCTTGTAATTACAAGACTGTAAATGTATTAAGAGACAATTTCTGTTAAAGTTTTCATTGTGTTTCACTTCAAGTACTGCACAAGTTAAAATCTGATAAAGGATTTACATTCGGTTATCTGAAACTCCCCATCTCAGACTTTTGTTTAATGTGGTGGGTAACTTCATCATGTCAACAGATACCACCAGCAGGAAAGTCTCTCTTTTATGGCTTCTAGGACTTTCATTAGTTAGTGTGCATACAGTTTTCGTTTTCTATATCATTGTCATTATCATTGCTATCTTCATCACTTTCTAATGGGATGCCTGTGGCAGCTGAAGCACCTTTAGTTTCTCGGTCAAGAGGAAAAAAGCCAGTTCCACTGAAAGTGTCTTGTCTCTGGTAGAAGAGTACATATGCCGCTTTGGACTGTTGAAACAAATAAAGCATGTTAAAATGGTCATGATTCTCAAAGACCGCATTAAGTATACTATGTATTTTTCATCTGGTAACCCATTTTGGTGTCAGGGCAGAAATCAAATAGAAAAACCATACATGGTCAAATGGAAGTTACTAAAATTGGCTCAAACATAAGATGACTTCTGTATATAAAGGAAGAATAGTAACTAGAATTAACATTTTTATTCTCTATTACATTGGTTGAACAGATAAGAAAATGCAACTATTTCATAGATTGACCTAGTTACTCTTAACATGAAACATTTCTATGCTCCTTCCCTTTCGTCTCTAAGAAAAAGGTAAGTTAGTTTCTTTTTTTTTTTAAAGGTTTTTTATTTATTTATTTGACAGAGAGAGAGAGAGATCACAAGTAGGCAGAGAGGCAGGCAGAGGGAGAAGAGGAAGCAGGCTCCCTGCTGAGCAAAGAGCCCGATGCGGGGCTCAATGCCAGGACCCTGAGATCATGACCTGAGCCGAAAGCAGAGGCTTAACCCTCTTAGCCTGTGCCACCCAGGAGCCCCGGTAAGCTTCTTTCTACTACTAATCACTTCACTCCAAGTTTGGTTTAGAGTCCAGCTTTTCCTACTGTCTTAAGGATATTGCTCCATTCATCATCACTATGTATCTTTAGTAAATTCTTATCTACTGGGCTTCTTGGCATAACAAATACTCACATCTTTTCCCATCCTAAATCCCTCTTCATTCTACCGCTTTCCTCTAGCTGCCAGGCTGGCAGACAGAGTTGTCGAATATTCATTTTTCACTTTGATGCACACCCTCAATTCAGGAGGACCTGTTGCCCCAATCATTCTAATGAAATGCCTTTCATTAGGGGCAATAACCTGCTACAGACAAATTAAATGGGTGCTTTTTAAAGTTCTTTTAGTCAATCTCTCTGTAACATTTAATGCTTTTCTACTCCTCTTTCCTGCATCAAATAATTTTTGGCTTTTGTGACACTATTTTTCCTTAGATCTTCTATTTCCATGGTTGCTTTTTTTTTTTTAAATTTTATTTATTTATATGACAGAGAGAGACAGCGAGAGAGGGAATACAAGCAGGGGGAGAGGGAGAAGCAGGCTTCCCTGTGGAGCAGGGAGCCTGATGCGGGGCTGGATCCCAGGACCCTGGGATCATGATCTGAGCCGAAGGCAGACGCTTAACGACTGAGCCACCCAGGCACCCCTCCATGGTTGCTTCTGACTTTTTTTGTGGTCTCATTAAATTCTAACCTTAAAAAACAAAATCACGTTCTGTCCTCTGCCCACCACTCTCAATCTGTATCTTCTCAGTAGGTGACTCATTCAAACCTATGGCTTCAACCTAAAGACCAATAATGCAAATTTATAACTTAAGCTAGTTCTCACTCCTGAATTCTAGTCCTGTTAGTTCCACTCCCTAGTGGAAATTTCCCTAGAGCTATCATATAGGTAGCTCAAATTTCAAAAGCAAATTTTCTTCCTGTATTTCCTATCATGGTAAATGCTGAAGTAAGTCATCTTCGACTTCTTCTTTGCATTTCTACATCTTTATTTATATCCAATCTTGATCAAGTTCTATTAATTCTATTCAGGAAATATCTTATAAATCCATTTTTCCCCCTTGTCTATACAATACTACCACAACTTCAAATTTAGAAGTTTTATTGCAGAAATGACATGACAGCCTTCTTTTTGCTGGAGGCTGTAATGGTCTTTCTGCTTCTTTTCTCTTTTAAATCTTCCAAATTTAATACTGTTCTATTGCTTAATAATCACCCATGCTTCTCATAGTCTTTAAGCTCTAAATCTTGAAGAATGTCATCCTTTTTGATCTGATTGCCAAGTTTAGCTTTAGCCTAATTTCTGCCCCATATTCCTAACAAGTATGTCCTTTCAGTAATACCAAATTATTTATTCTTTTCCTAAATGTCATGTTCTGTCATGCCTCCTTGCTTTTGTAGGTATTGTTTTCTCTGCTTAGAACACCTTTACTTCTTTTGTTTAACTTACTTCCATTTGTAAAGTTGCAGACTCAGGTCAAACACCACTTTCTCATGCAAACTTCCCTATACTGGTCCTATCTCTTTAAATCCTAAATCAGTGGAGAGATGGCTGTCCTGTTTCCATGCAGTCAAGATGTTTAATAGTACTTATGATATAACTGTTTATTTACTTCTCTGTCATCTCTGGACTTTAAGCATCTTGATGTCAGAGATAGCAGTCTTTTAATATTGTTTAGAATTGAGTCCTATATAAAGAAGGTACTCAAATACTTGTTGACTAAATCAAGTACCATCACTGTAGGTAATTTCAGGATGTTTTGATTAGGAGATTTAGAGAGAACAACACAATTCAAAAGTGATGGTTGAGACTTGAAATTAAAAGTCTAAATATAAACTGGAAATGTAATTAATTTAGGCATATACATATTTTAAAAATATCAGTGTTGGGGCGCCTGGGTAGCTCAGTGGGTTAAGCCTCTGCCTTCGGCTCAGGTCATGATCTCAGGGTCCTGGGATGGAGCCCCACATGGGGCTCTCTGCTCAGTGGGGAGCCTGCTTCCTCCTCTCTCTTTGCCTGCCTCTGCCTACTTGTAATCTCTCTCTCTGTCAAATAAATGAATAAAATCTTAAAAAAAAATTAAAAAAAAATCAGTGTTCAAGTCTCTTTGTTTTGTTTTATAGCTATAGGAAGTTAAGCAATAGTATATAATACATATGTACACATAGATAAATATATAAAATATCTGTAAAGAAGCAACTCAAAATTATTTCATATCTGTTCACCCAAGGATGGATTAAAACTATGCCAATAATTGGGCTCAGAAGTTTATTAATTTATTAAATTGAACAATATAATCTGAAGACTTTTAAGGCATTACAAGTTAAAGAAAAAGCTAGTCTCTGTCCTCAAAGAATGTAAAATTTAAACTAGGAAATATGAGCTCCATGCTCACAGGAGCAAATGCTACATTTCTCTCTCTTTGTACTATTTGTGATCAAACAGTAAAATTTTAGAAAGACAAACTTTAATAGAAAAATAAACCCCTATTAAGCCAAGTCTTAGCTTTCCTCTTAGAATAAATTGTCATCCCCTCACCAATCAGTATTTGTTAATAAAAATATGCTCTGGTGGGAAGCAAAACAAATGCCAATATTTTTGCTCCAACTGTGGCTGATAAATTGATGCAAATATAAATAGATGTTACTTCCTCGTTTTTGTATTATTCAGAAAATATCAAAGTAACTCAAGGTTAATTTAAAAAAATTCTCTAATCTGTTTCATCTAACATTAGATTTGATCATCTAATCATATAATTTTGAGTTTAAATGTTTAAGTGTCACAAAGTATAAGACTTTACTTTAAAAATCATAGGTACGGTAAGAAAGGCCCTTAAAGATTTTTTTTTTTATTTTAGTACTCTTAATTTTAAATAGTCAATGTCCCAAAATGTCTGAACCTATTTTCTAAAGGAAAATTTTATTATTTTCATTAGAAATCTCCATTTTTCATGTTGAAAACTACCAGAAAAGTTTTCATGATGCAATTTATGTCTCTGTTATGCAAATTCGGAGACAAATTTCCACTTAGAGGACAACTTTACATTTCTTTAAATCAGAGAAAGTCTCTCTTAACTACTAAAAACTGCTAAAATATAGACTTCAGTGTTCCACTGGAGCTTTTAAAAAGTGGATCCTGTGATTTTCAGGAAATAAAGACACACTTACCACAATCTGGTCTTCAGATGCAGTTGAGACACTACTGTCATCAAAGTAGTACCATTTTCCATCATCTTTATTTTTTGCGAAAGCAGTATCTAATGAAAAAATATAATCACTTCTGTGACTGAAATGATCTATGGTTTCCTGGGGGGAACCCGCAAAACTTTACAATCATCTATATAAGGAATACATATTAAAATTACATGACAATCATCTACACAAGACCTATCTACTACACATTCAACCGATTCTATTGATTAAAGGTTTTAATATATTTCCTACAATCTAAATGCCTAAGAGACTTTTCAAATACGTTGAAATCTGTAACATTTTCATCCTAAGGACACACAGAATAGATTTATTATTTTTCAGTTCACAGAATAATACTAATGACAATACATGGGAATTAATATTTATGTAGTGCTTATTGCGGACCAGCTTTAGTGCTATGTACTTTACATGTATTATCTCATAAAGAAGTTATTATTATTCCTCTAACTTTAGAAATGGGGAAAGTGAGGTATCAAGAGAAGTTTAATATGTAACAGTAAAGCTGTTAAGTGGGTGAGTGAGCATATAAACCCAGGTCTGTCTCTGACTCCAGAGTTTGACATTTTAATCATAACTTAAATTTTGTGTGACAAATATTTTTTCAATATTATTCTATTAATTTGTAGTAGCTTTTACACCAAAATCTTTTTCAGTCTTTAACAAAAATACAGAGCAAAAGAAAAATAAAAAGTAATTTATCTGTACAACTTTTAAAGATTTGCTTTATCATGAAAAGTTAAAAATGCCCCCTTTACACATTTCATGCTTTGTCTGAACTACCCAATAACTGAGGAAACAAAGTTGCAAAATGTCTGCAAAATAATTATCTGCTGTCATAGCTTCTAAAAAGTGACATTTTACAGGTTATATCTTCTAAATTGTTCTATCCCTCACAAAACAAAATTATTGCTCTTCTGGGTAGAGCCTATTGTGGGTTGTAAGTTTGTCAATTGAACTGAAGAACACTGTATCCACAATTAAAATAAACACAGAATAAAAGGACAAGATCAAGCAATAAAATGGTTTATAAGAGACAAATCCAAAAAAAGGCACCTAGAGTTTGTAAACCAAGTGATACCAAAAGAAAAAAATATGTCAAATAGTGGTAAAAGGAACAATAAAGAAAGAAGAGCTACCATTTTAAACATAAATGCAATAATCAAAACAACTAAAAAATTGTTACTAGAAATAGGCAAATCAACATTTTAATAAGAATCCTGACAAATTCTAAGAAATATAACAAAATATAAAAAATAACTAGAGACAGCAAATATTGAAATATAACCGATAATATCAGCTTCAAATATAAGAGAAATATAGAACTCTGGATAGAGACTATATATGTTTTTCAGTTACACAAATATTTAAGAAACAGACCGTGTATTAATGTACATGGACACTTTAATAAACTAAGGATTAATATAGGCAGTATCCCCAACTGTTATGTAATAAAATTAAAATTAAGACAAAAGGAGAGTTTTAAAAAAACCATACATTTGGGGGTGCCTGGGTGGCTCAGACATTAAGCATTTGCCTTCGGCTCAGATCATGATCCTGACGTCCTGAGATCAAGTCCCCATGTTGGGCTCCCTGCTCAGCGGGAAGCCTGCTTCTCCCCCTCTAGCTCCCTCATGCTTGTGTTCCCTCTCTCACTATCTCTCTCTGTCATAAATACATAAAATCTTTAAACAAAACAAAACAATCCCATATATTTGGAAAAGCATACGATTAAGTGCCCTGGGCTAATAAGAAAATCATAAAGGAAATTAAAAATATATACAGAATTAAAAGTAGATGAAAATACTACATGTCAAAGTTTATGGAATAAAGATAAAGCAATATTTAGAGGGAAAGTTACAGCTTTAAATTATAGCCTTCAATGGAGGAGAAAAAAAGTAAAGATCAAGAGTCACATGCTGGGCGCCTGGGTAGCTCAGTCAGTTAAGCTGCTGCCTTTGGCTCAGGTCATGGTCCCAGGGTCCTGGGATTGAGTCCCACATCGGGCTTCCTGCTCAGCAGAAATCCTGCTTCTCCCTCTCTCTCTGCCTGTCACTCTGCCTACTTGTGCTCTCTATCTCTCGGTCAAATAAATTAAAAAAAAAAGTCACATGCTACTGACCAAGCCAGCCAGGCACCCTACATTTTTCCTCTAATAAATATCTTAAGGAAAAAGTGTGTAGTTGTCAAACATCATGAATTCATAGCAAAATGGTAAACTGTCAACTTACAGTGTCCTCCTCCCATCCCTCCATAGTGGTTGGAAACAGCAATCAAATTATAGCGACAAGGACCTGCATTTGGATTAATTAGGAATTCCGACATATCCAGGTCACTGTTTAACAAAGAGATCAAGTTAGTTTTATGTTTTCCCTAAATGTCATGAATTCTATTATCTTCTGTCAATGTTGCTTGACTCTCATTTATATAAAAAATCTCTCTCCCACTAAAGAAATAAATGAGTCAAATACCTGTAAAAACATATCATATATATGTATGTAAATACATACATACATATACATGTATATATATACACACGTGCACACAAACATACAAATACGCCCCTCAGTTTTGAATATTTTGGCAAAATTTTTCTTACGGGTTGGGAATTTTAAAATTGTCTATTGACTGCTATTTATTTAGATCTACGTTTTATGCTAATATACTTAACTCTCAGTATATAGTAAAAGAGTCATCACCATTTGCCATCAGGACCCTTTTAATTTTTCACATTTTTGAAGTCATTTTTAGTAATTATGTATTTAAGGAAGAATAAATGACAGTGAAAAACAACTTTCACAGAAATTTTATAATAATACAGATATATCTAAACCCCAATATTTATTCTACATTTTCCTGGTTCTGATGCTCTATATACCCCAAGTGGGCAACATTTTTTGAAACGCAACCAACTGTTTGTAATCTGTCATGCATGAAACTGGAACATGACCATTTTATAGCTTATCATTATTCATTTTTTTTGGACTTGCATCATTAAAAAGCAATAATGATTCTAAATTTCAAATATATCTCTCACAGATTTCAGCTTAACATTACTTCTGGTTCTTCTTGTACTTAAACTATCAAAATGCTATATTCTTTTTTTTTAATGCCATATTTCTGGGAAAACTTTGATGGCTCATAATTTCGTTAAGGAGAAAACTACCTTTTTTTTTTCTGGTAAAAAAACTGCAAAACGTTTTTAACTTTAACTTTATAAACACCAATCAGAATAAGTAATCCAAAGAATGTTTTTAATATTACATCTATTTCCTCCTAATCATGCACACCTGCCTATGGCAGGTGTCTACTTGTTAACTGTATCAAACACCTGGTGCACAAATATAAAATATAAAAGAATACTATCAATGTTCTTTTAGCAAAATGGGAGAGTACCAAGTTATTGTTGCAAAATATTCAGTGATCAAAGTCCTTCCTGCACCATGTGAATGAGAATACACATTTCATTTTTGCCTTATGAATTCTCAACTTTAGTGAAAGCTTAAAAAAACAAACAAAAAAAGGATTACAGGGATGCTGTCTCCAGACTTTTTACAAAAATGATGTAATACTCTGAATAATGCAATAAACTGAAGTATGACACTATAGGGATGACTGATTACACTACTCTGTCATCCTTTTCAACAATTACATTATTCTGTTTCATATTCTGTCTTTTCAAAAAAGCATACTTAGGAATAACTGATGATTAATGATGAAATAATTCCTAGGAAAAAATAAAATCAATATGATCCCATAGAGTATCTTATATTTATAAACACTGCCAATGAACTCATATAATATAATACAGAATTACTTTTATTCTGTTGTTTAAAAACGTGTATTTTCTCTTTGCTCTCTGAAAAAATACTTAAAAAGAAATAAAAATCCTTACTGATCCTTACAAATTTTTCGATCTACTCACAAATACACTCAAAAACTGAAGTTGGATCCAATGCTATCTGATGTTTATTAAGAACCTACAGTTGCCCAATGTTTATAAGGCATAATCAAAACTTACTTGATGGGAAAATCAACTAAAGTATCCAATTTGTCTCTCATGTATCGACTGTAAGAAAATCGCTTGAGATGTACCACAAGTACTGGAGGCAGGGACCATAAATCCAGTTTCTTTGTGGCTTGCTGATGTTCTTTACAATTTGGACAATACCTAAAAATAAAGTGAAATATTTAAAGCTTGCTAGAGGTAATGAAAATAATAGATAAAAAAATGCTTGGCAAGTTTTACATTTATTCAGTGGGCAATTACTATGTGCCTAATATATATCAGATTTAGATATATATGTATCTTCAATAATTCAAACTGATTTAGAATATTATAAATTAATATGTATATAGGTATTCAAAGAAATGATGAAGGCTAGATTATTTACATTTTAGTAAGCTATAAGAACACAAAACTATGCTGAGATATAAGTATTAGAAAATCTCAAAACTTATGGGCTCTTATGGAATTAATAACACCACAAAACATGATTTTCCTAAAAACGTTTCTATCAAAACAGCTGCACAGCAAAAAGTTCTTAGGAAAAGTAACTAAAATTATCCATAGTAAAATGGCTACTATAGAAAATATAAAAATAATGAGATTAAAGCTTAATATTATAATAATATTAAACATCAGAGTCACTTTTCTTTATAAAGATTTTTATTTGTTTATTTGAGAGAGAGAGAGAGAGACAGACAGCGACAGATATAGTGAGAGAGCATAAGTAGGGAGGAGAGGAAGAAGCTGGCTCCGAACTGAGCAGGGAGTCTGATGCAGGGCTAGATCCCAGGACCCTGGGATTGTGACCTGGGCCAAAGGCAGAAGCTTAAAACCCACTGGGAGACACCTAGGGGCCCCTTGAATCACTTTTAACAGACTATTATCATTTAAAGAAATGCTTATTATTTAAAATGTCAAAAGGAATTTAGTTACCACTTTTTCAACCTGATATATCACATACCTCAGTATTAAGTCCTTAAAAAAATAATTAGATGCAATTTTTAAACTTTGTCTCTTACCAGGGATCTTCAGCACCTAGCTTTTCTTTTGTTGTAAAAAGTTCAATGCAATCTTTTAATTTCACAAAGGGTTTTTTAGGAGGTTTATATTCCACACTTTCATGTTTTTCAAAATCCTAAAGAGAAGTATTTCTTGAGTTAAGAGAACAAATGAAACAAAACTCATTTTAGTGATACCATCTTACTATGAATGGTAATGAAAAACTCCTAAACTTTCTCAAAAGAATTATAAAGCTTATTTCAGCTGAGATTTACACCACACTTCTAAAAAACCTCTATACACACCTACATGGATGATTAAAACTGTTAATAGAAAGCATGTTTGTAAACTAACAAGATGTTTCTAGTACATAACCATTTTTCTACTAGCAAAATAAACATACTTGGTAGAAGCAAAAGAAAGTAACAAAACTGCGATCAACATGGGAAAGATATGGAATGAGTGATGACTTACCTCAGCGGCATTTTCATCAAAATATCTTTTTTTCAAATCCGGATCCCAATCCAAAGCAAGAAAAGATCTTTCTAAGATGGAAAACATATTTTTTTCTTTAAAACCGAATATGCCTTCATTACAATGAGTATAGTTTAATGTTAAGATATATACTAGAACAAACAATCTTTTCTACTTTGCACTAGGTGATCAGGGTAAATGATGTTTCCAATCCATTAAAAATTTAAGGAGTTAAAAAAAATATACAAAACTTAAGCATAAGTCTAACCTCAATTTAATAAGCAGTGATGTGTTTTAGTATACTTAGAAATTAAGACTTTTCATTTAAGACACATAGATTTTATATATAGATAAGTGAATGTTTTCATGACAGTTGAATTTCACAGGTTTCACCTAAAATAATAACATGCTTTGCTCAAGTTCAGTGTTCAAGCCAGTTTTCACACTTACCATCTAGCCTAAGCTGCCTCTCGTCAAATCTTATATGCCTGGTATCATCTTTGATGTAGTTGATATCTGTATTGCCTAAATTGTTGAACTGGAATGTAAACAATCTTTTTTTGTGTCCCGTGAGTTGACCTTTGCAAATTTCCTCAGTACATAATCCATTTTCAGAATCATTATCTCCTCCAACTGAATCTTCAGACTGACTATTTTCATTCTCGGAGGGAAGTTCTTGATCCTGGCTGGATTCATCATCTGGCTCATCTGTTTCCATTTCACCTAATTTTAGATATTAGAAGTCTTTAAATAAACCCAACAGTACATTTAAAAGTTATTAATATTAACAATATTTTTCCCAGGCTTGGAGAGATTTTTTAGTTCCTTAATCCCCATCTTCTTTTTTCTGAGGCAATAATCCAAGTGAAAGGTTTTATAATTTAATAGGAAAGTCTTACTTGGTGAGCCTTCTTCATGTATGCCATTTGGGCCATTCCCATTAATATTTTGGTCCTTACAGCAGTGTAGGGATCCTTCGGTTTCTTCAGTTTCAGTAGATATTTTCACATATCGGCTTAAACAAGATCAGAAATCATACAAATTTAGTTCTATGAAGGTAAAAACTTAAAAAAAGTTTTCCATTCTTTCAGTAAAACAAAGCTTTTTAATGGAGTAATAACGGTCATTTAGTAGATTCAAGGATAAATCACATTCAGGATATAGTACCATAAGTGCAAGTGACTAACCATTTCTGTTTTGGTTGTCTTTATAAAAAAAAAGGGGGGGGGGTGATTTGTTACTTCCAGGATTTTAACATCTTTCTATGATAAAAGTTGGTGGCAAATAATTTCTTCACTTAAAATTATTATATAAATATCCTCATTTAGATGATATACATATTATTGCTAAGATCACTTATAATTGTATGTGATCTTTATGTATGGGTTATGGGACCATAATGATTAAAATAGGTATGCAAGAAAGAATATTAAGTATGTCAGTTACAAAGGATAAAATAAAAGGGACCAAATGGCAGTTTTGATTATATTTCAAATCAAGGTTTTTAGGAAGACAAAAAAGGGTTGGCTTAAAATATCCTCAACCATGAAAGTTTATTCTTTTTATTTTATTTTAATTTATTTATTTATTATTTGCCCCAGGGGTACAGGTCTGTGAATCATCAGGCTTACACCTTTCACAGCACTCACCATAGCACAAACCCTCCCTGAAAATTTATTCTTTTAAATAAAATTATTTGTAGGAGTTCCTGAACTAGCAATGTGCATAAAGAAATGAAGCATCTGTAATTTGTTATAATTTCAGGGTGCATACATGACAAATTTTCTTCCAACTGTAAACTTCTGGTTTAAAATAGCTAAAAGAATTCATGCTTTCTGGGTTTGCAATTATCTCAGTAATGTGTTTTACATGATCAAGAAACTGAATTAAACTATAATTTGATTTTATAAATTTCTACCTGTTTAAACACAGCTGAGATAATATAGGCTTATCAAATTATATTCTGATAGTACACTGCACATTTTTTATTAATTATTCTATCATTCATTTTGTTAATGTAGAATTGTCTGACACTTACCACATTCTCAAAAGCAGGAGATTATAGAGTTTATCTTCAGTATTATTTCGTGGTACAGCCATAAGAAAAGGCTGACCAAAAAGTGAAGAACCGGTATGATGGGTATAACTTGAGTGTCTAAATTTTTCTCTTAGGCAAACAGGAATAATCACGTGCTCTGTATCTTCTGTCCTATTGATGTTAATTTCAAACCTGTAAGGACAAAACTGACCATAAACTCTGAAAACTTTTATGTTATTTCTTCTGAATTTTTCCCAAGTAATATTTTGCACAATGAATTTTATACTTACACATAAATATCATCCCGTTCCATAATACTACTAAGGTTTTCATCCATAGCGAATATTCTGTGAAATCTATGATTGTATATATCAGTAACTATCATCTAAAAGGAAATAAATTTCTATTAAGCTGGTTTTACATCACTGAAAAACTAAACTCCAACTTACATACTTCAAACCCAGAAACACCTTACCTTATCTGCAGGTACTCCTGACAAAGCAGACAATGCTGTACAAAGATCAAGTATGTTTCCAATTTTGGGGACAACCACTTTGTACTAAAAAACAAAAACAATTGTAATGAATTTATTACTTTGGAAAAAATACTCAGTAGATGAAACTGAACTCATGGTTGCTTGCTCACATTCACTTGGTATTTGGTTTACAGTGTCTTTCTCTAATTCTACCATCATCCTGGCTGGTGATGTCTATATGGATAATTTATCTTAGCCTTATTGTTCCTTGGCTCTTTGATTCAAAGACTCACACTTACATTCAACTGTAGTTCACTTTTTGTACCTTGTCATAAACTCGCTCCACCTCTGATATCTTAAACTCTTATCAGGCTACTGACTAACCACTAATTACTTCTGGAAACCCATTCTTTTCCATTCTTGGCTTGTACTTAGAGCTCTAGTCCTTTTAATTCTCAGTTGTCTCCTGGTTTACCAACTTCCTACTGACTTCATGCCCTTCCATCCAGATCCCACATAATTCATCACTTCGACTACTGCAAAACCTTTAACTATTTTGTTACTCAATTTTATTCTTGCTATACTTTCTTAGAGCTATTTGATATGTTGGAGAAAAATGACCAACTTTACAGACTGGTTTGCCACAAATTCACAGTGCCCAAATCTTAACTGATCATTCAACACTAGCCAGAAATTCTGTGTATCCCTTATTTACTTCTTCCTTCATTTCTATCAGTAACTATATAAAATCTTCACCATTCCTTAGGCTTCCTATTTCACCAACTCTACCTTCACTATCCACAGAATACCAAAAAAAAAAAAAAAAAAAAAAAAAAAAAAAAAAGGCTACTGGATAGGAAAATCTCCGACTTTGTGTCCTCCAACAAACTTCTAAAAGATCCTTTTCTCCATCTCTTTCTACACATGGAAAGAGAACCACGTGTCACCCTTCCCATCTAAGGGTAACCCTAGCATCTATGCTCTGAATCTTATCCTGTTCTATTTCCTTGGGAACCAGCAATCACCCTTTATTCCATTTTGTCCTGATCCTTACATAAGCAATGGAATAATTTACAAGTCTCTCAAAAAAAAAAAAAAGTCAGTAAGAAATCAGTCCCTCTCTCACTGCTTTCCCTCTAACTCCCTTTCTCTTCTGCTTTATAAATAACCTTGTTAAAAGTAATGTCTACACTATCTTAACTTCCTCAATTCCCATTCACTTATTAATCCACTCCTAGCTTTTGTCCTCATCTCTTTATTTAACTTGTTACCAAGGTTGTCAAATTCCTTTAGAATTTTACCCTTAACCTTTTCTTTTCAAGATTTTAGTTATTTGTCAGAGAGAGAGAGAAAGAGCACAAGCAGGGGGGAGCGGAGGGCAGAGGGAGAAGCAGGCTTCTCGCTGAGCAAGGAGCTTGATGTGGGACTTGATTCCAGGACTCTGGGATCATGACCTGAGCCAAAGGCAGACAATTAATGATTAACGGCTTAACCCACTGAGCCACCCAGGTGTGTCTCCGCCGCTCCCCCACTCCCCACCCCCCTTAGCCCTCTTCTTTATTGTATAGTCTCTCTTTAGAACAGGTGACAATATATCCCAGTTTGCTTTGGCCAGTCCTGGATGAGCCTGCTGTCCTTGTATAATTATTAATAATGGGTCTTTTTATTTTTAAGAGAGCTCTGGTTTAGATGATACATTATAGGGTCATTAGGGAATCTCATCCTTCTAAGACATGCACTATCATTTTCATAGAGCTCACTGTCCAATTTCTATCTCAAGCACAGACATCTCTCCTTCAGTCTAGATAAACTCAATGCCTACTGATAGCTCTACCTAAATTTTCCCCATGCACCTCAACATGTGCAGTACTAAACACAGATTTAGATCATGTTAGGTTAGCATATCCAGTATTAAAATAGATTTCTTTCTAAACCTTTCTTCTTATATATCCCATTAAAACAAATAGCATCTCTGTCTCCTTAGTTTTGCAATCCAATAAGCTTGGCATCATCTTTGAATACTCTTAAACATTTTTACTTCTTGGGGCACCTGGGTGGCTCAGTTGCTTAAGCGTCTGCCTTTGGCTCAGGTCATGATCCTGGAGTCCAGGGATCAAGCCCCACATCAGGATTCCTGCTCAGCAGGGAGTCTGCTTCTCTCTCTGCCCCTCCCCCTGCTTGTGTTCTCTCTTGCTCGCTCACTCTCTCTCTTTAATAAATAAAAAAAATCTTTGAAAAAATGAAATTAAAAAAATTTTTTTACTTCTTGTATCAACTAGTTCTTCTAATTGCCATCCTGACAGTAATCTTGAGTTCAAGCCCTTTTCATTTGTCATCTGAGCACTGCAAAACTCACTTACATGATCTTAGTACATCTGACCTAAGCTTTTCCAATCCAATCTTTGCACTAGCCTGGGTCTTCTTTCTCAAAATACAAATCTGGTCATGTAAACTCTCATATAATAATCTTTAATGGTTCCCCTCATTTTTAGGATGAAGTCCAAACTTCCTATCACGGCAGCAAAGTTCTTTATGAGCTCACTTCTGCTTACCATATTATCTACTTTAATTTCCAGATGTGGGCCATGTCCTCGTTGTCTTTAGCTCTTTGTATATGCCACTCTCTTGCTCTACAATGCCTTTATTTCTAGCTTTCACACGCCTAAAACAGGCGTTATTGGTAGATTGGGTATGTCACTTCTTCTGTATACTCCTACAGTGCCCTGTCACAGCATTTTTCACACTGTATGAAAAGCTTCTTGGGAACAAGAACCAGGAACACCTTTGTATTTCCAGCACTTAGCAGAGTATGAGAGTCCAATACCTAATACACATTCAGTACAATTACTAATAAACTATGACCTAAATCAACTTTAGTGATGGGAAAACTCATCAAGTAGGTTAATTCAGTTAATTTCCCTTTCCTCTCCAGCTGGTTAAAGCAACTGTTAATGAGGCCATCATTTTGTATTTGAATTGTTACTGCCTCTAAATAGGAAAAAAAAAATGCCCAATTCTTTGTGCTGACCATGGCTCCAATCTCCGCAAATCTGTAGTTTTGGCCACCAAGTGAAAAAGGTATACTGGGGCACCTGGGTGGCTCAGTCGTTAAGCGTTTCCCTTTGGCTCAGGTCATGATCCCAGGGTCCTGGGATTAAGCCCTGCATGGGCTCACTCCCAGCTCAGTGGGAAGCCTGCTTCTCCCTCTTATGCTCCCTCTGCTTGTGTTCCCTCTCTCACTGTGTCTCTGTCAAATAAATACATAAAATCTTAAAAAAAAAAAAAAAGAAGAAGAAGAAAAAAGAGGTATAGTAATGAAATTCATATTGCTGGAAAAACAATTTAAAACCCAAATTATGGGGGCACCTGGGTGGCTCAGTGGGTTAAGCCTCTGCCTTTGGCTCAGGTCGTGATCTCAGGGTCCTGGGATCGAGACCCACATCAGGCTCCCCACTCAGTGGAGGGCCTGCTTCCCCCTCTTTCTCTCTGCCCGCCTATCTGCCTACTTGTGATCTCTCTGTCAATAAATAAATTAAAATCTTTAAAAAAAAAACCCTCAAATTATGGGAGAACATTCAATACATGCCTTATAGGCTGATGGGAAATTTGAATGCAATCTGTCCCTATGTAATAAAGATTACTTTGTATTACTAGCATGGAAGAGTACTGTCTTTAACAAAAGTACTGTAGAAAAACAGTATATTTTTTTGTTGCAATAAATTTTATATATTGTTTTATGCTTCGCTCTCATTCCATTATACTCATTGGCATATATTTATAAACTTCTAAACTAGAGGTAAGAGTGTAGTTTACTATTGTTATAGTTTCCCTCCGCTGAAAAGAACATTAACAATTCTATGCTTATTAAAGGGTCTGATTTTAGAAATGTGAACATATATTCCCCTGACCAAAAAAAAAAGCAGGCCTTTTCTGGTCCTGCTCAATATTAGTACTACTGAATGAAATATTGACATGAAGGCATCAGGATGAATGAGTTCATGAAGGAAACATATAAAGAAGTAGCAAAAGAAATAGCGGAAATGTGCATTACTAAGCACATGACTAGTCTTTACTAGACTTTAATCACTTTGAATGAAAGGACTACTCTTTTATCATGAACACTTCATTTATTATGTCCTTGTTGAGTACACACTAAACTAATGGTAAGATTTTAACTTTGTTCAAAAGCAGATCTTTCATACAGATCTCATGATATTGCTATTGGCTGAACTGTGTCCCCTTAAAATTTAGTGTTGAAACCCAAACCACCAATGTAATGGTATTTGGGCAGGGGGCTTTTGGGTGGTTTAGATGAGATTAAAAAGGTGGGGCCCTCATGATGGGATTAGTGTCCTTATAAGGAGATGCCAGAGAGCTTTTATGCCTACAGGAGAGCACAGTGAGGACAAGGTTGTTTGTAAACCAGAAACAGAATCTGCACTAGATACCAACCATGCTGGCACTCTTGATCTTAGTCTTCCAGCCTCCAGAATTGTGAGAAAATAAATTTTTCTTGTTTAAAGCCACTCAGTTTATAACTACTATGCTCTAAGAAACTACTGTCTGGCTGGAACTCTATAGATTTTCAGTAAATGGTCTTCTAAAGCAGGAAACATGTCTGCTCTGTTTGCCAAACAGAGCTTTACAATTTCCTGAGGTGCCCAACACGTATTTCAATGAATATAATTTTTGAATATTTCTGCATTAGTAGTACTACAAGTCATGGGGGTTGGAATACAAAGATTTACAAAGTCCCCATCCTCAAATAACTCATGGTTTAGTGGAGAAAAGATAAGTAAACCAAAGGTCATAATAAAATTTAGTAAGTGCGATAATAGAATTGAACTAAAGGTAGACGAGGAAGAACTATTTTTTTGTAAGGTTCAGGTGTCAGAAAAGGATTAATTGATTAATGAAGGGAGAAAATCTAGTGCTTTGCTTAGAACATTGGTGAAGTTAATTATTTATAGCCGAACTAAATTTCTATTTCTCTTCCAAATTCTTAAGATGCCTAAATATTAGAAGCATTTAAGTACACCATTAGCAAATCATGCATCAAAATGTATGGTATTAGTTTTACTTCCAACAGCCACTAGAAAAAATAATACAGTTAACATTAAAGTTCAAGTTGGAAAATAGGAAAAATAATTTTATTAATCTTTGTTAAACTCATATTTATCCTAACACTGTAAAACTGAACCTATCATTTTTCTTTCATTAGAAAAAGCCTTTGAGAATTTTGCTTCTACAAATAATACTTTACACATCCCTTACCTTTTCAAGATTCTAAAAATCTGTACTAATTTCCAAAGTATTTAGCTTATAAAATCTCTTACACAAATAAACTTATTATTCAATTGTGCTTGAGGCACAAGGTCTCAACACCAAGTTTTTATAAAAGAAATGCAAAAAGAAATGCAAAGAAAATAATCATGACTTACCTGCATAGGTTTAGTAAGTGGATCCATTCTAACTAAATATACTTCCAAGGTACGTTCTTTTTTCATGGGCAATGGAAGTGTCAAGTAACAAAAAGGATCAAATGTTACAGAAATCTTAGCACATTCAGGACAAACTAAAGTTGATTTGAAAAGGCCGTGAAATATATCTACTATGATAGAATCATTTCTTTTTAAATGGTTTTCCCAGGCTTCTTCAGCAACTATCTGTAAGAAAAATAGACACATATTACACAGAGATATCACATTATTATAACAGTGGTGACAATAACACCATTGAATTTACCTTATCTGGCCTTCCATCTGCATCTTTTAATTGTATGTATGGTTTTTTCCTAATTCTATTCAAATCTTCATGTAATCCGTCTAATAGGAAAGCTAATAGCTCTTGACAGTCCTGCTGCTGGTATCCAGAGAACTGAGGTGCAAAACGTCCTACTTGTGTCTGTAAGAAAAACAAAACTATAAAATCAGTTATAGGGACAAGACTGATTAAAAAAAAATTGATTCTCATTATTTACGGATTTCATACTTTGTGAATTCACTGAGTGCTAAAATTTATTTGTAATCCCCAATCAACCTGTGACACCTTTTGCGGTCATTTACAGATATGGTGATTACATATACAGAAATACATATAATTACATATCTTAAAAACATTTTTAAAATAACTAATCTGTAATACAGACAAGACCCGAGAAGAGAAAATGGAGAAAATATGGTAAAGTTTTGTACAAAGGATTTGGAAATACTAAAGACTATCAAAATTCAACAATATTTCTGAGTCACTAGAAAAAATACAAAGCTCACATTTAGTTTCTGTGTGTAAAAAGAGGATAAATCTTAGAGGTAACAGGAAGATTTGTGTTCACATATAATTTTCCTAGTCTTTGCAGTATTAATACTTTTTTTTGATAAAACTGAAGAAATGTGAAAGAAAAAGTCAGATATCAAGAGTCTGTTTACACAATTTTAAGACAGAATCTAGTAAAATAAAACTAACTGGAATCATGGGTACAAGTTGAAAAATAGTTTGTCTAAACTAGCTTGTCCAAAGCTTAGAAAGTTAAAGATAAATAAATGCAGTAGTGTTTTGATTTGTTGTTTTTTATTTTTTAAGAACTAGTAAATAGTTAATGAAATGTTGCCTAGTAGATATCCTATGTATCATTTAAGTTGTTTGTGTTAAAAATAAATAGCTGAAAATCGCTTACTCTCTTTAAAACAGAACTCATCTGTAATGAATAGGAAAACTTTATTTCCTTGCTCCCTCTGTGTCAAATAAAAATCTTAAAAAAAATAGGAAAACTTTAACTATATAAAACTAAATTCCAGCTCAAATCTTATTTGAATGACAAACTAAATGACTTGACGTTTTACTGGTTCTAAGAGGTAACCACTTCACGAGAATAAACTTAAAAGTTTAAGGATTGAAAATATTTAATTAATATGTAGTGCTGGTTTTACAGACTAGTTTCATTTCAATAATATCTCAAATTTACAATGACTATCAAAATAAACTGAGTTCTTAGACTTGAATGACATGCCCAAATTTAGCCTTTACATTTGTAACAAAAATTTATGTAGGTTTCTCAGATATGTGCTACATTCTAAAGCAACCTGTATATGCTCTGCTGTCTCTTGTCATTTTGTATCATAACAGTGTTTTCCAACATTTCATTATTTCCCTCCCCATCCCCTAGAACCTTTTTGGACATTTTAAAGTAACATCTGTCCCCTCCCTCCCTCCCCCAGGAAATTCGACAGCACAGATATACAGTGTATTTATTTGTGTTGGGTCCCTATGGAGGGCCACAAATCAATTTAACAGCTATGATTTTTTCACTCCTTCCCCAAAGAACCTATTTTTGTCCTCGTGGGGATGACATAGCCCTTACTGAAAATGTACTTGCTATACTAACCTTAAAGGCTCTTGGCGTGACATAGCTAAATTTTCCAGACCACATCTGTTTGATCAATTCAGCATAAGATTTAGCTATTTCACCTCTCATTCCTAAGGGATTGTCAAAATTCAGTTCTTCTTGATACTTATCATTGAGGAAGTATTCAGTAAGTGGAGGTGTGTTGCTCAAACACTGCAAAGAATAAAACACGTTTTCAAGTAAAAGTAATCACACATTAAACATGTTAAAATGAAGAGAGAAACAAACTGACTTGCCATAATATACAGAGAAAAATTTAAATGATGGCCTCTTGAACTAATAAGTAATTGGTCAAATAAACACTCAAATGATGCACTCAACTATTCATTTCCCAAATTTCAAATCAATTACTTATAATAAATGAAAATGCTAATATTCGTTGCTGTACAATCTGCATTAATTTAACCACAGCAAACTACCTGTTAATTGGGAGAGAAGCTCAGAGTTTTCTTTCCTTCTTTTACTTGATTGGTAGAAATTATGGATTGTCTACTCATCCCAGGCACCTGCAAATTAGCCTGAGTAGGTAAAAACTGAGATAGAGTGCAAGCAAGAAATTAACTTTAAAGAGGTATTTACTGCTTCCATTGTCAATTCCTTATCACGAAAGGGCAGTCTTTATGTTCTCCATCTGGTCAACCATTTTTAGAAGGGACAGTATAGATTAGCTGAGCCTGAGGAAACCAACTTTTGTTATGTGAACTCTGGCTAAGTGTGTTCTTACATCATCAAGCTCTTCAATACTTTAACAATCCAATTTTCCTTTATGGCAAGATTAAAACTATGAATAAGTTAATTCTCCATCTCTTTTTATACTTAGAATTAAATAATTTAGGATTTAAAATAAAACAGATGGCAGAAGTATAGTATTTTCCACAAAATATTATCTCAAGATGAATAATTTAAAGTTGGTAATACCTTGTAATTCGACTTAACTATAAACCCAATACTACTTTATCAATTACATGTCCAGAATCATCAAATAGAATATGTAATGGCTGACAAACATATGGTCATATAGGTCACTTTCTTTTGCTGCAGGAAGACATTTGTCTTAGGAGTCAAGTGGCAAAGTACTTAAGTGAAGGTAGTTGCTTGCATGTAAAGGAGTAGAAACCCAATCTTATGAGAGCTTGGATTTATATTAATGGAAATCAAGGGTTTTCAAGCTTGCTTACCACTCATTTGGATTAAGAATCTGGGATTAAAGTCTTGGTAGCTCTGAAAAGTTCAAATTGCTGGGTTCATGCCAATAACCTGGGTACCATAAACTATGTCTATATACCATATACTGTTTGGCTAAAAATTCAGAATTAGGCATATTCGATTTTTTGAAATAAATCATAAAGTTCTATTCTGTGGCTTCAAATATGAATTAATTTATGTTTACTGAAGCAACTATAGTATCTGTTTTGATATTTTCAATGGAATAAAAATAATACAGCTCAAATTGGTAGTCTGGCCCCTATCATAAGGCAAAAAGGGAGAACTATTTATAATATGGGATTTGTTATTATATAATTCTTAGGCAATGAAAGCAATATAAAAACGGTAAAAAATGTTTGGGGTAGACTATGTAGACCTTAGCGTAATTTACAAGTCATTTTTTATCTGAGCAAGAGGAAAACAGAGGTAGATTACAGTGTAGGAGGCAATTTGGGAAAAGATACTTTCCTACTTCTAAACTCTTTTTATATCTCAACCTTTCATAAGCTTACACACCTTTTGAGAGTCATTCTCTCTTCCTTTTTCATTATATGTTCTTTTAGTTATAAACCCAGCACTAGAGGTAGGGTCAGGCAACCTAGAATACACCACGGCTACACTAAATGCCATCACTTAGTAGCATCATCTGATTTAGTACAAATAGGATCAACACTATATAGTCAATGAGGCAAAGAGGAGGCGGTCAGACAGCATTTCCAACAATTAATTTTCAAATCCTTGTGTTTTTTTTTCAAATCCTTGTATTTGATCAGTTTCAGGATTATACTAAGAATACGACATTCTACTACTGTCTATAACACCATTATACGAAGAACCTAATTTATGGTTTTACCAAACTAAGAACCAAGTTGTACAAACACAAATAATTTTTGAACTTTTTCACTTAATTATTTACATGTATCCTTGTCTTGCAAAGAGCTTCCAAATATAACTGAAAATTCTGTAGCTTTCCAATAGCATCTAGAGTGACCTTTCTAAAATTTATACCTAATTAATCATGTCATTTCCTTGCTGTAAATCCTTTAATAACAATTTCAGGTAAAAATCTCAAATTTTTGGAAGACTCTGTCTTTTGCTACCTATGTAGCCTCATTTTTTGCTAATACCTTTATTTGACTCCATCCTAGCCTCTTTTAATTACTTGTGGTTCCTTGACCTCCAAGCAATCTCTCACTCTGTAAATCTACAGCATCACTCCATCTATGTAAAATAGACCTTCTTTGTCCTACTAACTTCTACTAAAGCATCAAGATTCAGGTATCCTGTTTAGGAAGTATTCCTGTATTTCCTTACAGTGTTTTCTCTTGTATGTTTCCATACTGCATAATGCTCACTTTTATTTTATTACAGCACTTATCTTACAACCTAGTATAACTTTAATTTTTAGTCTGTCTTGCCAAATGGACTGAGACTTTCATGAAAGCAGGAACCATAATATCAATTATATGTATATCTCTAGCACTCCTCATGTGTACAATAAATGCATGATTAATAAAACATGTTTTTCCCTATATTAACAAATGTTTTTATCCTTTTGGTTTTTTTACTCTTTTCCTTCATGTTTGGCACAGAGTACGTAAATTTTTCTTGAATGAATTATTACTATATGAGGCAAAAATACATTAGCTGGTAATAAATAATCTCAAAAGTTTCTTCAAGCACTTTTACCTGAATACTAAGCCAAAGAAGGAAAGTATCTATTAAAAACTTCCCCATGCTTTTGTGCAACTCTTAATCTCGAAGTCCTGAGTCTAAGCCCTAGAATGGGTGTAGGGATTACTTAAACAACTTAAAAACAAAACAAAACAAAACCTTCCCATGCTTTTGTTTAACTTTCATTCAATCCACTACCTGCTTTGTAGTGAGTCTCCACTTAGAGTTTTTTAAGTCCTTGACACAGAGACCAATGATTATTTTCAAAGTGACACATGCCATTTTGAAGTTGACTAAAATTCAACATTATAAATAACAAAAAACCCACAGTTTTAATGATAAGTGCTTGTATTACGTGTCAAGATATCATAACCAAAATATTTTGAGATAACTCTTATATTTCAATTTAAACCATTAAGTCCTATGGTCCAAAAAGCATTTTAATTGTTAAACATAATTTCTTTAAAAATCTAAGTATAGTTGACACACAATGAATGCTACATTAGTTTCAGGTGTAAACCAGAACATAATGTTTTAAGAAACTCACAAGCTGCATTTTAAAAAGAAGTTATACAAAGACATATAAATACAGAAATTCAATAGACAGCTTAGGTATTCTACTAATGCACATATCATAATAGTTTAAAAACTGACACTGAATCAGACTTTTCTTTCTCATATTGAAAATACCTCTTCTCTCTCACCTTGAAAATAATAATTCTTGAAAGAGTATAAAGACCACTTAAAATAATAAAAGTTCTCTTATAATTTTTAGTACAAATTTCAAGGTATAATTAGAATACAGATCAAACAACTAAAATATTTCCATGTTTTAAGGGTTATCAGTATTCAATGCCATTACTGTGGCAGAAGAAGATCATTTCTCAAAACTGGTCATAAAGCAGTTTGAGTTATAATTTATGCAACTCATTCTATCTTTTAACATGAGGTTATCTTAGAAACATCAACATCTTTGACAACTACAAGAAAACTGGACACTTGGACTGGTTGCCATTAAATACAGTGTTTTAAAGAATAAATATTTTGGCTGGTTCAATAATAAAAACAACCATAACCATAGTTCTGAAGCATCTCTCTCAAAGATTCCTCTATTATAACAAACATCACACTTTTTCATCTGATTGGGACTGTCCCAAAACAAATCCTTTCTTAAGCCATATATATATTAAAAGCCCTACATATGTAGACATAGGGAATTTCCTTTTCAGCCTGTTAGATACTTTACTACTGACCTGAAATCACACAACATGCATTGTGTGCCTATGTGGATGTATTTCTCACTCTCAAGGATTCTTGAACTGTAAAACAGAACAAAACTTATCCTTCCTTAACATGCATGGTTTTTCCTAGTAAAATCTGAGAATATAGATATAAATCTATCATAAAAACAAAAGGGATTACATAAACAGTATTAGTATGTTATTTTTATGGCTACTTATGAGTTTTGTGACTTTCTATCAGTCATATGCCATTTTGAGCTTCACCTTTGTTAATTCGGATTTCAACTCCCTACCACTGACAAATACCAACACTTCAGTATTTCAAGAACTATCTCTTGCAACTTATCACCAAAAAAAAATGAAGTCCAAATATGAAATAATGTGACTGATTGTAAGACATAAATCTTAAGCCACATTTTGTTTGCATCATAATGGTTCCTACAGTTGTTCCTAAAATTGGGTAGAATTTTATCAAACACCATGTTAAAAATAAAGCCATAATCAGTATGAAGAAAAGGATTCTGTACCCGTAGTTTCAGTTCTTAATGTAAAAGAAAGTAAGTAAAAACTTACAATAATGAACAGGCAAAAATGCACTTGTTAACTAGGCTAAATATTTCTATACTTAAGTATTTTTATGATTTCTAGGCAAGTTAATAATGTGTGAAAATGACAAGAACACTTGAAGATCTAAAGATTAAAAAACTGAATTTCATATTTAGTATGTGTTAGTTTTGGCATTCATTAGTTTATTAGCCTTTGTGATAAAACAACCAGTTGGTTAACTGGAAGGTTCAGGATACAAGCAAATATGAAAAATTATTGATCCATGAGGAATGAGAATGTCTGGGTATGTGGCAAGCCAATCATTTTGTAAGCAGACGTGACTGCTAAGATCTGTTCCTGGAAGTGGCTCTGTGGTTCTCTACTTGTGCTTACATACGCATTTAAAATGGAAACTCCAAATAATAAAGAATATTCTTTGAATGTGAATTTGAATTAGAAGTCTTAAGACATAGTTAGCCCTTAGTATTAAGATTGAAACTTAGCATGTCCTCCTCCTCCCTTTCTTAGAAAGTTCTTCCCCTGTAAGAAATTCCTACTCATTCTTTAACACTCCTCTCAGCATCTCTTACAAACATTACATCTTCCTCAGCACCTCAAGGAAGAATATTCCTTCCTCTGAGCTAACTCTTTACCTTGACCTTGCTTATACTGCATTTATTTTGAGAGCAGCGTCCATGTCTAATTCACTTTTGTACTTCAGGGTCTATAGCACAATGCCTGACACATACTTAATAAAGGCGTGCTGAATGAATGAAAACTTATATGACAGAAAGACTGGAAGCAGTCCTTAGAGAAATTAAGAGCAGTAGGAAAGCACTAAAGAGATATGAAGTGCATCCCTTTATAGAACTATCTGAAAG
This sequence comes from Ailurus styani, assembly GCA_002007465.1. Lineage (NCBI taxonomy): Eukaryota > Metazoa > Chordata > Mammalia > Carnivora > Ailuridae > Ailurus > Ailurus styani. The sequence continues at coordinate 2,018,576 of LNAC01000280.1, forward strand.
TTCTGTAAGTTCAAAAAATAAAAGTCCAAATAGTGCCTAGGCAAATAATGCTAGGCAGGCTTTCCTAATGAAGGAAAACAGCTATTGTGAATGCCCCAAACTATCAAGATCAGTCCATATAAGTAAAAGATATGTAAAGGCAAAATATTTGGAAATAGATTTTTATCTCTGCCCCAGATCTTCAACCTAGAACCAGACATAAAAATTCTAAACAGAATTCTTCTAAATAATCAAATGTCTCATCCAGTGGACATTCAGCTATATGGTTCAACCTATATAGAACTTTAACCACTGCCACCATGAAGAACTATTTTTAAAAAGAATGCATATATCATTCAACTATTTTATAAAGTAATAATTCTCTATGAAACATTCTCTAGTTATAAATTTCCACACGTCTAAAATTATACTATTATGTGAGGTTATGCTTTTCTTTCACTAATTAGTTGGAAAAGCTACAATGCTCTGCACATAACTTTTCCTTATACACACATGTACAAATCCTATTGCTCTTACATTATCTTCAAAGAGTTCTACCATTAAATATGTTGTGATCAATAAGAGTGATGTTTCCAGAGTTCTCTGAAAAAACCTAAGTGACTCATGTAAGAATCTCAATTTTGTATTTCACTATAAATTTCTACATCATTTTTTTAACTGATGAAGTGAAATAAAGTTCCACTGTATAACCAAATCTCAAGTCTGTAATCAACATATTTTAGGAAATGAATAATTAATAGCCATCCCAATAACTTTGTAATGAATCTGGAATTTCCCCAGTACCTGGAAAATAGCCAAAGTAATCCCCTTCAAAAAGAGAAAGTTGTCTTTTGTAATGCTGAATATGAACCACTCCCTTTCTGTTCAGGTGCTCCAGAAGCCCAATTTTCAAGTGATCATGTATGCTCACTATTTTAGTAAACCGGTAACTAGAACAGGAAAGAAAACAAACTTAATTTTTGATTACCTAAAGCTCTGAGTTGTGTCACTCATTCTGTAACTGATTGAAATGTAATGCCACTCACAACCCTTTAAAAAAAGTAGCTAAATCTTCAAACTAAAAATACTAAAAATAAAAACCCAATCTAAAATGAGGAAACCATTTTTATCTTCTTATGATTTAAAAATAAAATCTGAAATAACCCTTGGTAAAGTAATCTTAGAATAACTCAATATTTTTTTTCCCCTGGATTTTATGATTAGATGGAATAAAAACTTTCAGATTTGCCATGCTACTGTTTTTCACTTTGTCATGACAACAGTATAAACATTCTGAAAAGGTACTGTATAATTCTGAAGATTTCTGTTAATACTGGGATACTGGGTCTACTTTTGTATAAAACAGTGGATAAGAAAGGAAAGTGTGATGTAGACTTTTACAATGAAGAAGTATAAATATAAGCTTGCCCCTTCATGAAGTAAATTTTAAAAATGAGATATTTTTAAGACACTTGGTATTTTATTTTTTGTTACTTTTTTCCTTAGGAAGGCAAATCTCATTATATTTGAGAGAACAATTCTCAAGCTTCTCCACGTATTTTGGGAAAGCAAATATAATTGCTCTATTTAGCTCGTCATTTCCAATCTCTTTTCAAGCATTCTTTAAAAAACATATTTAGGTAAGTAAAATATAAGTGGATATAACTTTAATTCATTTATTTTTTAAAAAACTTTTAACTGTTTCCCCCCTTCCAACTAGTCAGAAAAGAGAGCACTGGCATACACTCAACTTAAAATATTGAAGTTTTACATACAATAGTTTCTTTTTTTTTTTTTTTTTTTAAAGATTTTTTTAATTTATTCATTTGACACAGAGAGAGAGATTACAAGTAGGCAGAGAGGCAGGCAGAGAGAGAGGAGAGAGGAGGAAGCAGGCTCCCTGCTGAGCAGAGAGCCCGATGCGGGCCTCGATCCCAGGACCCTGGGATCATGACCTGAGCCGAAGGCAGCGGCTTTAACCCACTGAGCCACCCAGGCGCCCCATACAATAGTTTCAAAGGCAACAGTTTTGAATTGGACAAGAATATTGTTCTAACATTTTAATGTATGTCATTAACCTGGGCACTATGCTTAAGACCTAAATAAAATTAAATTTCATTTACAGTTCCTGCTGTTACCCTTTCCTTCAAATTCTACGAAATTTCTTCTATGCCACTTAAATTCAATGAAGAATTACAAAAGCTGTGGGAAGCACGAAAACTAATGGGAAACATTTTGTTAGCTAGCAAAGAAATGTCAGCGCTTTTTTTCCTCTCATCTATAGGATTGAGGGAGGAGAATTCTAATTTTCTCAAAAAGACTACCCTGTTACTGGCAGTGAGTAAATCTTACAATTTTAAAAAAGCCATGATTATGTAAAGACCATTAATTTTCATATTAAATGCTGTAAGTAGAAATTATAAGATCCACTTGCAATACAAATAAATTTTGAAAGCTTCTGTGATAATGATTATATCAACAACAATACTATAACCTTCAGGCAGATGTATTTAAGGTTTTCAAACAACTAGACTATAATAGCAATTGTCTAATTTTTTTGTAAGTAACAGGAAATTTAATGAGTAATTTTATGTTTATTATTCAGTTTATAGGAAGCAAACTAAAAACAAATGGTTCTAATAACATTAATAAACTTTAATGTAAGTTATATTTATTTATTTATTTATTTATTTATTTTTTTTTATTTTTATTTATTTCACAGAGGGAGAGAGATCACAAGGAGGCAGAGAGGCAGGCAGAGAGAGAGCGGGGGAAGCAGGCTCCCTGCTGAGCAGAGAGCCCGATGCGGGCCTCGATCCCAGGACCCTGAGATCATGACCTGAGCCGAAAGCAGAGGCTTTANGTAAGTTATATTTATTTTAAGGAACTAAAGGTATAAATTCAATTTTAATATTTAGTATTGTATCTGCTCTACCCCCTTAATAATAGAAAACTGGCTCACAGTGAAATGAATGCCAGTATTTTAGTCAAGCAAGACAAAGGATTTAGGAAAAAAACAATGGTTCTTTAAAATTTTATGTGTGATTCAGTACCTTGCACATAATATTCCATAAAGAAACATTTTTTAATAAATGAGTATTATGAATTGTGTGATTCATTGATCTTTTAGTTCTCCTGTGAAGGCATACAGGAAAGGATAGCAGAAAATTTCTAAAAAGTTCAACTGATTTTTTACATTCTTTAAGGGAAACCACCATGTTATATACTTCCCTGCATCATTTCATTACATTAGGCCCATAACTGACCATAAATACTTCAAGTCAGTTGAAGCAGAAGTTTAAATACCAAGTAATAGCATGAACTATGAAGGTTTCTGACTATTTTTATAATCAAAAAGAACTTTAAACTTACCTAATCACTCAACAAATATTCATTAAGAAAAGAAGATCATTATTTCAAGAGTGTCTAGAAGTATAAAAATATGTTCTAAAGGGTTTTTATCCTATCATTCACCATGAACTCATTCAAGAAACTATTTGCATGGTGGTGGGGGTTTCTCTGCCAAGCTGTGATTAACATGGCAGCCTAATCCAAGAGATATCAGATTGGTTATACTGCTGGAGCATAAAGCTGTAGTATTTCTTGGACTTTATATATATATTGGTAGGTTTCTGACTCTTCAGCTGCAAGAAGTAAAGACAGATACTATATGCTATAAATTTTTAAAAATGTACTATTTTAGAGTTTAGACAGTTTCAGAAATATCATTAATCTGTTACAGGTCAAGTTCTAAACATTTCTGGTATATTTTCTAATGCAATTCTTCTCTAACCATTTGTGTGAAAGAACTAATTTTTTAAAAAATTTCCAAATCATCACAGACTGATACTTTCATAAAATACAATAAAAATGAACCACTAGAAAAAAGAAATAAAAAATGACATACAAAAAAGCCCAATTTTTTATTATGAGATTCAATAGATATAAAATTACCCTAACAAATAGCTAAAAAAGTTTTAGATCACTTATGCTTAATTTCTATGCTTATTTTATTGCTAACCATGCCATCTCATCCATAGACATGCTGTGAGAAACACTGTTCTAATATGTTATTATCTGGCATTATACTAAACATTGGGGATATAAAAGAAAACCAAACACAATCTCTACTTTCATGATTCTCACTGTGTAAGAGGTATTTATCCAGAAGAAAGAGACAGAGGAAAGCGGGGAGAGGTGGGGGTGTGAGAAAAGCAACCAGGCAAGAGAAAACAAGTATACACGAAGAAGTTTGAAACTTAACAAATTCCAAGAACCTCTAGTTTTGGCTGAAGAGGTAGTCAGGGTCCCATTCGGGTTTTATCCTTTAGATGACAGGAAGCAAGTTTTAGGCAAAGAGATACCATAATTATATTTTCATTTTAAAACAATGACTCTGGAATCAGTGTACTAAATGTAGTGGAAGAGGATAAACGAAGGAACAAAGATGAATTAGAGATATATTTCAATAGTTCACAGCAAAGATGCTCAAGTAATGAAACAGTGTACTGACAACAGAAGAGAAGATAGATATAAGTGACATTAAGAGGTAAGTGGAATGAACAGGATTTGGGTAATAAGTCTCAAGTTTTTGGCTTGGGTTAGTGGGTGGACAGTAGCAACTATAAGGGAGTATAAGAGATAAAAGGATCAGGTTTCTTAGGGGAATATGTTTGGTCTTAGTAGACACATTTAGTTTAAGTGTAGTATTATCTAGGCAGAAATGTTCATCTAATAGTTATATACTGGAGGGAAACTCAGGAGGGAAAATTATGGTTGAGACAGGTTTGGGATTTGCCAGTTAAAGTGAATGTCAACTTCTCAAAGTTCTATAAAGAACCCTGCAAACAGAAAGTCAAGAATGACTTTATCAAAAACAATTTCTATGGGGTGGTATGATGGTCACGGCAATGATATAACAGTAGTTGATATTTACATATGCTTTTCTAGGTAAAGCACTTCTTAAGCAATTTATCTACATTTAACAGACGAAGAAACTAATAAGAACTTTCTTATCCAACATCATACAACCAAGTAGCAGAACTAGGATTTGAATCCAAGCAGTCAGGTTCTAAAATACATGCTTGTAACTACTATTGCTACGATGCAGAGGACTACTGAATGGGAGAAGAAAAAACAGGGAGAAAGCACAGACCATTATTTTCAATTTTCAAGGTCAAGAGTCCTCCTCAATCCATCTTCCCCTCTCTCCCAGCCCCCCGCCATTAAAGAAAAAAAAAAAAAAAGACTTGACAATGTATATATGCTTAAATAAACACAGTGAAGACAAACCATAAGAGACTCTTAATCTCACAAAACAAACCGAGGGTTACTGGGGGGTGGGAGGGTAGGGATAGGGGTGGCTGGGTTATGGACATTGGGGAAGGTTTGTGCTATCGTGAGTGCTGTGAAAGGTGTAAGCCTGATGATTCACAGACCTGTACCACTGGGGGAAATAATAAATTAAAAAAAAAAAAAAAAAGAAACACAGTGAAGAAGTAGGGTTAAAAGTCTGTAACAATGATACGATGTTTAATGGAACAAGTCTCAGGGAAGACAGCAGAGGTCCCCAGGAAGATGGTGGTATAATCATGATGAGAGAGACACTTTAGGTATGGTATTCAGTGAGGATAAGAAGAACCTCATCAAATGAACATCATCTTTGATATAATTACTTTAGTAGGCTATATGCTTACACTCCTGATATTGTCATTGCTCAAAATATTTCGGGTACTTCTCTTTAGAGTTGGCATACATATGAAAAAGCATCAATATCTAGCATACAGGGGGTGCCAATATGTGTTTAATTTCTGTATAAACAATGTGTTTTTTGCTATGGTAAGATAGATCTCTAATGTAGGGATTTCTGTGGTGGAAAAATATGGAACAAGTATGAGATATAATGCTATATTTGTACCCCTGGTAATTTGTTGCTATTTTTATGACCAAATGAACAAAATAGAAGTCACTACAAATTACGTACTCTACCAAACAAAATCAAGGTCCGACTCAGAAGTGACCTCTTTGGTGAAGCCTTATTTCCTAAGGGCTCTCTTTTTGCTTCCACAACATCTGGCTGATCATGCTTTCTATCCTATCACATACTGTATCATATTTATTTGTATGTCTTTTTTCATTCACTATACCACGAACTTCCAGAGTATGGGCACTGTCTTTTTCAACTCTATTACTAATGGCTGGAACAATGCTTGGCACACAGTAGAGACTCAGTGGTGGTTTACTGGTTTAGCTAAATAAATTAGCCCACTAAAACCAAGAAAATTAATTTAGTAGCTCTTAACTCCTTTGCCCTTTTCTCTCTCCAACCTTAGATGAACCCAATTACTTATTATATGAACCCAGTCATCTCTATGCACCCTATAGCCAAACACTGCTAGAGAAAATTTCAAGTGAATACATTTCCACTGTTCTGAATTGATGATCTTCAGCCTCAAATGAGATCTCACTACTGCCAAGAAATCTTACTCCTTAATTCTTAGCAAATAACCCGGTCTCATATTTTTAGGATAATGGAAGTCATCACAAAATCTAGAAACTACTTGCAAACAATCTTCTTTTCTCCCACTGTAACAGTGGTGTCTTTTCCTCCACTTGAATGTTGTACTGTAAGGCCTAGTCCTGAGACCTCTTTTTCACAGATGCCCTCATTTTGATGCAATCACCCCTGATTTTAAATATCATCTATAAGCAGCCATATTTCTGTTACTAACTTAAGCCTCTGGTCTGTATTCCCTACCAGAATATCCATCTGCCTATGATGTATCTAACTTGGATGTTTCATGGGCGTCACAAACTGAACATGCGTAAAATTAAGTCATATTCTTCTCCCTACCCCAGATCTACTCCTGCTACTGTGCCCCTCCTACCATCACTTCAATTTCATTAAATGGTTATAACTATGATGTGTAAGCCAGAAACTAAAGACAAACATGATTTCCCTTACTTTTCATTAATTTGTGTGTCTACGATGTTCTAGGTAATGGGGCTAGAGCAGTGACTAAAACAAAGCCCCTACGCTCATAGAGCATGGGTGAGTGTGAGCATGTGTGTGAGAGAGACAGAGAGAGAGAGGTGGGGGGGGGACAGACAGACAAATGGGGCTATAGCAATGACTAAAACAAAGGCCTTGAGCCTACAGAGTGTGTGTGTGAGCATGTGTCTGTGTGTGTGTTTGGAGTAGGCGAAGGCAGACCAACAAAAAACCCCAAATATATATAGAGCATGTGAGATGGTCATGATTCATGTATGGAATGTTGGGAGGGCAGTTACTACTGTAAATAGAGTAGGCAAGGTTCTGACTGATTTTATACCATTCCCCCTCAAATATTATTCCACAGGTTACTCACCTTTTGGTTCCTCAAACTTGCCTGTCCCAGAGGCATTGCACATGTTGTTGCTCCATCTAACTTCAACTCTCACCTGCCTAACTCATACCCATTCTTTGGTCATAGCTCAAATGTTACTTCTGGAGAGTATGACACCCAGTATAAAGTAGGTACTCTCCAAGCTCTTGTTATTTACTCATAGAACTTCATTTTTCCTCTTCATGATGCTTATCATAATTCATGATTTATTTAATGTTTATTTTCTCTACTAGACTATGCTCCATGGAAACAGATAGTTTTGTTTACAATGATATAATTAGTACCTATGAGAGTGAAAGGAACTTAGTAGGCCCTCAATAACTATGTGCTGAGTAAATGAATGGATGACTTCATAAGTGTATTTGATTTAAAAAAATTACCCAGCTTGACCACCTATAATACTCTGAAGAAAATGCTCTGAATAACTTCAGGTTTTTGAAAGTCAACTTCATCATCAAAGCAAGAAAAATACCTATTGGTGATATTAAGAAAAAGGAACATAATTCCTTCCACAAGGAGTTCTTAAAATGTTTTGAACACTCTATTATATGAGTAATGTGTTTATAACTTCCTTGTTTTGATGTGTACAACAGTTATAGTAGTTCATGAGAGCATCCTGTATTGGGGGGCCATATATTTGACATAAACATAAAAACACTGTTAATGGTATACAATCTGCATATGCTTAATGCAACTTAAAAATGACTAAAATAGTAAATTTTGTTAAGTATATTTGACCATAATAAAACATTTTTTATGCATTTCTTGTAAGTTGATAAGTATATTTTGAAAGATACATCATCTCAGAATGTTTTGAATAATAATTCAGTTTTAATTCATTTTTTTAACTTATCCTAGTGAATGACAAGTCACTTAAGCTTTCCTTGCCTCAATTTTCTCATCAGTGAAATAAGGATACCTTATGCCTTAAATGATAGCCCTCTGTAAAGAGGAAATTAAGAAAGTGACAATAATATGAAAAACCTGCACTATGCAAAGAAGGGCACTGCTATTCTCAGAGGCTGCAGGTTTGTTACTGGGCTGCTAATTTTTTAATATGAGTTTGAGAATTAGTAACTTATTTTAAATATTATTAATTAAGCGATGGTTTCCAGAACCAACTCACTGACCCTCTCCCTACCTGGCACAGCATAGTTTACAAATCACTGTAAGGACTGATTCATAAGACTCAGTAACTGGTTTCCATAAATATAGTATTAAAAGAATACTGAACTAAGCAATTATTTGCAAAGTGACATTAATGAAGTTGTTCATGAGCAATAAGCATAATCACAAACTATTTCTACTCACAAACTAAAATAGAAAGGTGATTTTAAGATAAATGACAGTAAAAGAAAAAAAAAGTCCAGTAGATTAGGAACTTTTTAGTAATAAATATAGCACAGCCTCAGTTGACCAGAATTTAAATGCATACATTAAAACAGACAAAAAGACAACAAAACAAGCCCTTAAGAGGGATTTAGCATGCCTTCCTTTTTTTTTTAAGGCTCTATCAGTCCAATATCCTATATTTCCTAGTGACACTATTCAGTAAGAGCAATTTATAATTTAGGATATTAGCCTGACACATTTTAGAATCTTCTAACTATTCAAGCATTGAATGATATTAGTGTATATTTAATAAAGGAGGAAACAGATCTTAGAAAGCATTTTGACATCAAGAAAATAAACTTTGAATTTTTTTCACCATAAAAAAAAAAGAAAATAAACTTTGATTTTTGGGTGATAGAAGTAAATTTGGAACCATGTTCCTTTTTGTTTGTTTGGAGGGGAGCAAATCTGTAGTTTTCATTATAAATTACAGACTGACATTTCTTACATTTTCCTTTATTTATTAAAGATTTTACTCATTTATTTATTTGAGAGAAAGATACAGACACAGAGCACAAGCAGGGAGGAGGGGTAGAGAGAGAGAGAAGCAGAGTCCCTGCTGAACAAGGAGCCCCCTACAGGACATGATCCCAAGATGCTGGGATCATGACCTGAGCTGATGGCAGACGCTTAACCAACTGACCCATCCAGGCGCCCCTTACATTTTCCTTTAACTAAAAATAAATATTCTTTCAACAGCTATTAAGATCAATACAAGAGAGGATCCTGGCTGGTTTGGTGTAAGTGTGCGACTCGATTTCGGGGCTGTGAGTTCAAGATCCATGTTGGGTGTAGAGATTACTTAAAAATTAAAAAAAAAAAATCTTAAAAAAAAATCAATACAAGATACTTCAGGTTGATTATGTTAATTGCTGTCATAAGGTGTAATCACTGTAAGTAATCCTATCTAGGGCTCCTGGGTGGCTCAGTGGGTTAAAGCCTCTGCTTTCGGCTCAGGTCATGATCTCAGAGTCCTGGGATCGAGGCCCGCATCGGGCTCTCTGCTCCGCAGGGAGCCTGCTTCCTCCTCTCTCTGCCTGCCTCTCTGCCTACTTGTAATCTCTGTGTGTCAAATAAATAAATAAAATCTTAAAAAAAAAAAGTAATCCTATCTAGTGAGCGTGTGTAAATTGGTGTTGATCTGCCAGAATAATGTAAAAACAATTCTGTATTAGAATCAGGTATAATTATTTATAACTCCCTGAAATAATCCCTGTATTTTTCTCTAATCTATACTCATGTCATTCCCTATTACAGAATTAGGGGCAGATAAAACATTTAAGTCTATACTAATTCAGAAATAGAGGCATTAATCCTAGAGATATTTGTATATTAATTCAGAAAATGTGAAGAATGAAAAAATAAGATTATTCCCATCAGTATTTGATGTTAAGAAAGGCATGTTTTCACAACAAGAAATCACAAACAGCCAAGTTACATAGGTGGAAGCTATGCTTTTAGAAATACCATTTCTCCCCTAGTTATGAAAACTATTTCTTAGAGAACTATGCTATATATACTAGTCTCTAAAATTCAGGTTCTCCTTTCCCAGCCCCCCTTCTCTTTCTAAAAGAAGGAATACTTCTGTCTTACCCTAGTTCAAACAAAGTGAAAAGTGAAAGTACTGTCATCTGTGTTGAGAAAGTGAATGGTTCTAATACAAGTAAGGTCGTTTCCATTTCTTTACTTTTATCAAAATGGAAAGAAGACCCAACTGAGTTATCATTTAATAGATGATAAAACACATTTTTGATGATAGTGTCATGTAATTTTGGCACATAATATAGGCATTCAAATAATTGAGTTTAATTTCCTGGATTAATGTCAAGTACAGCATAGGGAATATAGTTAATAATTTTATAATAACTTCGTACAGTGACAGATGGTGATTACACCTATCATGGTTATCATTTTGTAATATATAAAAATATTAAATCACTATGTAGTATACAAAAACTAATATAATATTGTATGTCATTTATAATTTTTAAAAAGTCTGCCCTAGGAAGAAGTATTTGAATTTTTAGCTATATTCTTAATCAGAAGTCATTTTCTTCAAGATTCTAAACTATTTTTCAAAATTCTTATGTCTCAAGGGTTAATTGATTCCTTTTTTGATGAAAACTATTTTCATTTATTAACTATAAATTTGGTTAATTTGAATAAAGTTAGAAAGCTTCATTTTAATATGGACTTCTAAGGATTGGTGTTCCAATAAATGCAAAAAGAATGTTTCATGGTGACAGTAGAACAGCATTATATTTAATCATCTGCAAGGCTATAAAGTACTACAACATAGAAAGAATAGCTTCAGTAATGACTTTTCCACTGTTTTACAATATAGTAAGAATCTAGTTTCTTAAAAAATCTTATTTCTGTATAGCATTACTCATTCTCAAGTTTTTTTTTAAAAAGCTTTAAGTTTTCTATTTAACATTCTTCTGAATTTATTGAATAGATTTTTTCCGAATCCAACAGATCATTAAAAAAAAGTTGACTTTAAAAATGCTTGGAATCCCAACTGATTTTACACTGTATGACAGGAATAATGAACAGAGTCTTGATTACTATCATTTTTTTCAATGACTTCCTAAAGCCCTATTACTTCCAAGTAAAGAGTTTGAAAACAACCATCTTACGCCATGCTGCTTTCCAGTGGAAAAGACCATATCACTCCCCTGCTTCAAATCCATCTGCAGAGTTGCTTCTTCCAGGAAGCCAATCATGAGCCTCCTAGGCCTTGACAATGAAAAAGACAAGGGTTGGAGTGCTCCTGAATCTACTCAACTGATGCTAATTAAAATTACCTCCAATTATGCAAAATTTTAAAACTAGACATTCTCTCAAAGATTTAGGGCATTAGAAAACTATTTTGTTAACGTATTTGTACCACCAGGACATAGTGGTGTACGCCTGCAGTCATAACTACTCAGGAGGCTGAGGCCAGGGATAACCTGAAATCATGAATTTTGTGTTCTTTGAAGATTGAATATGCAAAAACAGTTCTACATTATTGTATTCCTTGCCTGCTAGTTTCCCTGGGGAGAGTTAAACTAACACAGTTCAAAAATGGAGATGATAAATACCATTACTGCAATAATACTAAGTGAAAAAGAATTAAAAATATGATTAGCTCTTTCTTCATTCACCAGGTTCAAGCCAAGTGAAATGAGACTTCTGGGAAAGGAGAACAAATACAGAGGTTATCAAAAGTACACTTTTTCGGGTGCCTGGGTGGCTCAGTAGGTTAAAGCCTCTGCTTTCGGCTTAGGTCATGATCTCAGCGTCCTGGGATCGAGGCCCACATTGGGCTCTCTGCTCAGCGGGGAGCCTGCTTCCTCCTCTCTCTCTGCCTGCCTCGCTGCCTACTTGTAATCTCTCTCTCTTGTTGTGTCAAATAAATAAATAAAATCTTAAAAAAAAAAAAAAGTACACTTTTTCTGGTTACTCTGCTTAGCTCCCTGAATTGAAGCAAAACAAAACAAGACAAAATATCAACCTACTCCCTATTCATTTATGACGTGCTAGTCACTATCCTAAGAGCTTTATATTCTTCAACTCATTTAATCACCATGAAATTCCTAAGATACAGGTCTTATTATTTTCCTCATCTGATGAGAAAAATGAATTGTGGAAATAACTTCTATAAGGTAACACAGATAATAAATAGGAGAGACGTGTTTTTAATCCAGGCAGTATAACTCCGTAAACTATGCTCCTAATCTGCATTATTAAGTTTTACTGTATTCTTTTCTTTTTTCTTCCTATACTATAGTTTTTAGACTGTTTCTTAGAGTCCTGGGATCCCATGAGAATGCTTCTGGGGCTATTAAGGAAAGTAAGAAAAAGCACATGGGACTCTATACCCTTTACCCAACCAAAGCAACTTCACTATATCTGTTTAAATATTGAGGATAAAATGAAACTTTTCATAGTAATAATTAAAAAAAGATGTTCATACTAAAAGGCAAAAAGTGTGAAAATCAGAGTATCCAGACTATAATCTTCATGAAGTCAGGACCTGTGTCCAAAAGTGTCTCATATGTTTCATATTCAATAAATATTAACTTAATGAATTAAAACTATATAGCAGTACTATTCTCACCAAAAAAATTTAATATTCATATCATTACATCAGAGAAAATCCTGAATACAAATATAATTAAATATTAACACTAATAATATTAAAATCACACTCAGATTGGTACCACTTAGTTTTTAACTATAAGCAATCAAAAGATTTCATTACCTCAATGCTACTGATGGTTAATAAGCATAATCCATTCTCACATACAAAAAGTAGGTATGCTTTCCACACTTTCTTTTTGGCATATCAATAATTACACTGCCCAAGGTATTAAAATGTCTATGTATTTTTTTAGAATTATTGAATATAAGAAATTATACTGAAATCCAAATTATCAGTAGAGATATTTTCTGAAGCTCATGAATTGTCTTCAATTTCACAGAAGTTACAAGGAGACTTGGAAAAAAAAGGATAATTGAGGAAACTATCCAAAAATGTTATTTAAAAAAATCTACTTTATTAGTTATCTTTAACCACTTTCTTCACCTGTGGACCTAACAACTTACATGCATGTTCATGACAGGGATAAAGGCTACCAACATCATTTTGTATTCCCTTTAATGGTGAGTTTTCAGCTTCAGAGTGAACATCTAAATCAATCAAAAATCATAGAAGCTTTAAGAAAATAAAACTGAAGTAGTAGCTTTTCTAATCGTGGATTTGAATTAGAAGTCAAAAGTAGCAAAAATAAAAACTCATTTTTTTCTCTTGCCCAAAGTGATTAGAGATTTTTATTTTAGCGAAAGTACAGTTTCCAGCCAAGACACAGAAATGATATAATATCCACTGCTTAAAATTTAAAAACACCTGAAGTTTTCATTTAAAATTTTTCTTACTTTATGACTAATACCAAAAAGTAACAAACCATCACCCTCATGGCTCTAATTTCAGTTGAAATGGAACATGTGAAGGCAATATATACTAAGAGAGGGTCAGCATTAGATTTATAAATTTATTGTAATAAAACTGTTTTGAAGTGAGACAATAACTAATAGAATGAATTTTCTGATACCTTAAACATAATAAGGAAGTTCAACAAATGCCAAATCTAGGTCAACGTAAATGATTAGAAGATTTAACTTTAATACTCATTTTTAAGAAATTATAGTTAACCATGTGGAGACAAAACACTAATAAGACTGTATCAAAGGCATAGGAAACTAGAACGTAATAATCCCTTAGAAGGAATTGAGTTTGAATGAAAGCCAGAGTCGCTTCTGAATGATTAGCATGAACATTAACTCTCGTTCTCTCTGTCTCAAATTTTTAATGCCTATGCTATTAAAGTATTTTCTTAGTCCTTATAAGAAAGCACCAAGATTGGTTTTAGATTAACCTCCCCGCCCAAAAAAATACCTCTCAAGCTTTATCAAGTGTCTAGAACCAAAATAATTTTGGCAGTGCAAGAACAGGAGTTATCTAAAAATTAGTAATGACTTGGTAATACAAGAAGGGTTTTCTGGTACTGATGTAACCACCTTTTATATAAAACATTTTCCAGAGATGGTACTAAAGATGTTTTTCTGTGGTCAGGTAGAATAGTCCAAGAGATATCCAAATAAAATTACAATCTGTCTGGCCTGTTCCTGTCTCTGAAAGCTTAGCACCCATACACTTTGTTATCTAAATAGCTGTCAGAATAAGAGTATGTTTTGGCTTGCTTTTCTCAGATGAGTTTCCTCTTCCAGAAAAGTAAAGATAAAATTTTTAAAAAATTATTTATTTAACTAGCACTAGGACTCTAGAAAAATAATTTTGAATAAAGTAGTTCACATTAAAGCATAAATAATATTAATCATCAAAGGCTCAAGGGAAGAGTTTATTAACCCTACACAGTATCTGCTTGAGCAGAAAGGCTATTTTCTGACTGGATCAACTCTAAACCAAGAAATCAGAAATTAAGTAATTATATCCCCTAAGCATTTCTAAAAGATTGCCAATTCCTGATCTAGACAATTATGACAACTGAATTCTAATTTTCCAAGAATACTGTAAAGATGATGGTTCACTTAGGAGACAAATGTATTAATGACAATATACAAAAGGAATTATTAGAATTTTGGATTTTGGATGGTGAAAAGTCCTATACTATTTTCAGGCAGTGAAAAATAGTTGTAATAATGTCCTTACTTAATCCATACTCTGTATTTAATCTCCTAATTTGGAGGATGCCTCCTGCGTATAGGAGATTCAGTATTAAAATATGAATTGAGAACAGAAAATTACAAACTTGAAAATTTCAGAATTTGCAAAAAAACAAAAACACCCCAAAAAGTTAAAATTGAAATATCAAAAATAGTATACCATTATTTTGGGCTTTTTGAAAGGAAAATGAAATAACCATCTATAATTTTATAAATAGTGACAGTAATATTAAAAAAATATAGATCTTATTACTTCAAAGTCGATCAAAGACAAAAATATTCAATAAGCTATAAAAGGGTGTACACAGAGCAAGAAGAAAATGGAAGCTCCATGGAGACATAAAGGGAAAAAGGGGCAGTGATCAATAATATCCCCAAATTAAGAAGATCTTTAAGGAAAAGTGATTTGTTAAAATATGTATGCAAAAGGAAGTTCATAAAATTTTCTCATTAAAAAATCTTAAATTTCATATTAAGATTAAAAAAAAAATTTAAAAATAAATTTATTTAGAGTTAAAGATTTATTCTCTACATTTCTACCAATGTCCAAAGAAGGCATGACACTTACTGAGAATATAAAGGAGTGATGTCGGTTTTTTTTTTCTTTTCAGAGAGCCTAGGTTTTCTGTTTGAAATTATAGTTAGAGTTTCATTTTGGAAAGACCTACCTGAATAGCTGAGTTCATGAAACACGTATTTCCCAAGTTACTTAGGCCACAGAGGCCTGGCTGTTCATTGTTTCTGCCAGGTTCTGAATAATCATAGTTCTTATAAGCAGTATATGATGGGAGACAATAATTTGAGTTTTTCACACTGGAAGAAAACAGAATATTTTTCATAATGCAGCCAATTATAAAAATATAGTTATATGAACAGAGTACTTCAAACCATTTTGAGATAGGTGGTCAGGCATTAAATTTTATTAAAAAAATTAACTCATACTTTAAAGACATGAACCTAAATGAAAAGAACTCCTTTAATTAAGATACTTTTCATCCAATAAACAAAATCACTGCACACATATGCCACACCAACCAATACAAACCACTATTATATCTTTCTACCCTTGATTAGCTGGAGCAGCTCCACAGCTCGCTCCATTCTTCATTGCTCCATCAAATTTAAAACATTCAGATTTTAAACACCACCCGCAGCAATAAATCATCTCATTTAGGTCCCTTTTTCATCCTGCTACTGTAATAGAATGCGAACAGTAGAAACAGGAGGAGTTGTACTTTAGTCACAGGTGAGAGCAGAGATTTCCAAGGCTTCTGTGACATCAATGGTCTGATGCACTGAAGATTCTATTTATAGTTTTTATGCTAGACTAGCAAAATCTAGTATTCAAATGCAGAAAAAAGCCTGGGGTGATCAGAAATGATTCTAAGCAAGTACATTCCAGTATTTGCCTTTCCTTTCTTCGAGTTTGTTAGAATAATATAGTTTTTTTTTTACCTAGATTAACCTTAGGATAATTTGGACTACCAGCATAATAAATATTAATCATAAAAAAGCCAAATAATTTCAACCTTAGAGAATCAGAGTAATTTTAGAAAGAAGAAAAGCCAATCAATAAGTTAAACTGTCCCTTTCTTTCTTTCTACATGTAATTAAAAAATAATTTTGTGGAAAAGGATGAATTCTCCCTTAATTTTTAATAGGTTATCTTATAAAATATTTACAATGGACACTTTAGGTATAATTCAAAACCATACTTTCAATCATGAAAACAAACCTGAATGAGAATCAAGGTCATGCTAAAAGCAAATCACAATTCAAATAAAAGAATACAGTGTTACAAATAAATATGATGAATCAGTAACCCTGATAATCTCGATTGGCCACAATTTATTCCTGGTATTCTTTTATAAAAATATTTTTTACTTATAATTTCAAATACCTTCTATACAAATAGCTTCTATACTTTCACTTTATTATTATAACAGTTTAAGAGAACTATATTCCTGCCAGTTATAACAAAGCATTTAGTAAACACACACACACACACCCTCAACAAGCTACACAGATAAAACAAAAACTACCTCAACCCAATATTACACACACAATGCTAACCTAATAATATTTTTACATTTTTAAGAACATATTCACAACACAAACAAAAGACCAGTTCCCAGACTCAAAAAAGCAAAATACCCTGACACTTAAAAAAAAAGGGGGGGGGGGACAAAGAAATGCAACCTGATCAATTCTATTCTAGAACTTCTAAACTTGTAACTGTATTTACTTGTTTTAAAGTTAAAAATAAAAGTATAAAACAAAAAATAGACTCAAGCATCTTTTGATTTGGCAGACCACTAACCTTATTATTCCTATTTTATATTCCCTGTAACTACTAAAATGCAAGACACCTATATGTTCATTCAGTGACTGATGATTGGACTCTTGAATCTAACTTTGAGGACATATAACAAAAAGCCAAATCCGGTTTTTCTTTTATTCCCATAAGTGCTAAAAGTCAAGGTCTCTACAGATAAAAACGAAAGGCCTGCATTTTCTACACATTCTCCACATTAAAAAAAAAACAAACCCACACATACACCAGATATAAAATTATAATAAAATTTGAGCAGAGTACACAGGAAAAGTATGCTCAAATGCATACTCATGCCTAGGCGCACACACACACACACACACACACACACACACACACAGGCAAGTGAAAAGACTAAAAAAGCACATTTACATGCTTATTCCTTAAGTTTATATTCATATATCTGTGTCTGCCACAAGTAACACAAATGGATGCTGGAAGCTCTCCTCTTCTTAGTGGCAAAAGGATGGAATTTGCTGGGATAGGGATTTTTACTTACTGAGAAATGAACAAAAACTTAATTGCAAAAACAGTTTTTTTGTTTTGTCTTTTAAAATTTGAATCTTCAAGGATATCTATATTTCAGTTTAAGTGACAGAGTAAATATAAGCCTTGCCCAAAGACCGAGACAGTCTAGATGCTCAATGACAATTATAAAAACTGATAGATTTAAAATATTTTAATACTATACTGATTGGCCACTCATAACCCACGTTACATGCTTCCTAAATCAAATATTAAAGTAAGTCATAGAGAATACCAAAACCAGGAATTCTTAAAATGCTTCAAAAAAGTACATGGAAACCTAGGCCTTGACTATTTTTTTTCTAAAGATGGCAAGCTAGTCCTTATGCTCTACGGCTGTGCTATTTTGCAAAAATAAATAAGTATGCCTGTAATCTTAATGGGAATTTTAGAATTATACTACATTAATTCTGTATTATAAATCTATCACCCTAAATGAAGATACACTGAAAAAAGTAACTTATTTTTGGGTAAAATTTAGCCTTATGTTTCTATACAAATTTCAGGTTGACTTTTCAATTAGCACTTATATTTGACGGTGAAAGTATTATAAATCTATAATTTAATCCTCGTAACTGTAATTATGCTCATTTTGCAGTTAATGAATGATGCTTTCAGCAAGTAACTTGCAAAGAGCCATATGGCTGGTTGGCTCTGGCAGTCTCCAAAATCAAATTCTTTTTCATAGTTTAATCTCTTACAGGGAGTCATTTCCATTTCAAATAAAAGAGCTTTAAATGAATTAACATAAAAATAGAAATGTACTCTGATGTGGAATGCCAAGAGTTGCGACAATACATACATTAAGAAGATTTTTTTAAAGGCAGTGTTATGTCAAAGCAAATGTAGCAAGACAGAAAAATGCAGGGAACAAAAGAAACTGGCGCATATTAAAAATGAACTTAAATTATAATTGAGGCAAAAACAAATACTGTATAGAGTAGGAGGTTAAAACTACTACGTCAGGGTAAACAATTGATTCTTTATAATATTAGTCTTTAATAAAAGCTTTGTTAAATTTATATGAAATAATTCTAAGTAAACTTTGTTATTATCTTTATGACTAATATCCTTATTTCTGGAAGTGAAAATGTTTTATCTTAGTAATGTATCAATTTAATTCAAGTCTTGAGTTTGTAAATAATTTCATATAAACTTATAAGTCATAACTACTGATTTTAGTATATACTTTGGTACTTGTAGAATATCTCCACATACATGATGTTTCAAAAATGCACTTAATCTAAAAAAGGTCATTACCCATTTTACATACTTTTAATTAAAGAAACTATGCTACTATGCTACTTCCATATATGAAGTCCTAGACTCCTATGTATTTTTACAAGTTGAATGGAAAGAAATAAATTTTGTGAAATAATTATTATGATATTAAACCAAAAATTAATTCAAATTTAGATTAATTCAAATTCAAAATAATTAAAATGTTAATTCAAATGAAAAATTAAAAAAACCTTCCATTTTACAAATGTTTAAATATTGTTCCTTACTAAGAAAGGTAAGCTTTACTGTTAAAGCTTTACTTTTAAGCATGGTGGTACTTCAGTAGCTATTTGCTATAAAAATTTCATATAATGAAAGGACTATTTTAGTGCTTAAAATAAATATAAATAGCTAAAAATATAAGCTAGTCATAAAAGTAGAATTATTAAACATATTTCAAACTTAAAAAAATACTCCAATTCCTCTCTCAGTATCTTCTGTAGTCAGAGGTTTTAAGACCCAATTATACCATCATATTTTTACTATGGGAGGGAAATAAGACAAAAACAGAAACACACCAGACCACGTATACTAATATGACAACTACAGTCTATGTTCAATGCAGTCTACAATGTTAAAAATTTCTCCAAAGAACAACTATAAATACATGTTATACCTGGAACTGAATTCTTTTATAGTAAATGTGGAAGCATCTGCAACTGGTAGAAACACAAGAAGTATTTTATCTCCCATAAAAAATTATTTTTGATGAATTTAATTAAAAGATACCATATAAAATACAAACCAGATTATAGGGGTATTTCCTTTCACTTTTTTGCCTGTGGACATACATTTTTAAGTAGTAAAGAACATACTACATTGCAATCTTGGATATTCATAGCTTCTTCAATATTTCACTATTACACTATAATGTAATGTTATTACACTATGATACATATGTCTTTTTATAAATTACTAAAATAAGGGAATTAATGTTTTAAATTTTCTTGACACACATATGGTAAATTCTTTTCTAGAGAAGTTGGACTAATACTCCAACCACTCAAATGAAATTCTTGCAAGAATAAATATCATTAATTCTTCCCAATGAGATTGAGGTAGAGAGAAGTAGATGGAATTTTTTACAGTTTTAATTTACACATCTCTAGTTAGTAGTGAATCTGGGTATTTAAAATGTTTATATATTTTAATTATCTTGCTTTTATTGACAGCTGCATCATTTGCCCATTTTTCTACTTATCTTAGAAAATTTCTCACTGATATTTAAGACTTCGATATTATTAGGAATATTTATCCTTTATCTGTCATTTGTAGCAAGTATTTTTTTTACCATTTATTTGCCTTTTAATTTTTATATGCCTAAAAATTAAAAAGTCAATTTAATATAAAGTTTTAAAGAGAAATTCTCAATACTGATCCAATTTTCCCAACAAGATTTTCTGGATAATCTGCTCATTCTCCATTAGTCTACAATGTTTTCTGAACACATTAAATTCTTTTATGTATATGGGCTGTTTCTGGACTACCTTTTCCATTCCAGTGATCTGTAGATGTCTTCTTGGGTCACTACTATGCTATATGAATTCTTATTATCTTTACAACAGGTCATGGTATTTAGTAGGATTAATCCTTTCTCATTTTCTTTTCCAAAATTATTTCAGCTGTTTTTATATATTTATAATCTAGATGTACATTAAAATCATTTTGTCAAGACTTCTCCCCATCTAAGATGTGAATTTTAAGGGAAAATTAATTAAACCTATAATTTCAATTAATGATGCTATTTTAAAAATTATTTCACAAGTAGCCTTAGTCTTTTCAAATTTACTCTTTAGGAAATCAGATGCCATTTATGAACTGGACAAGTAGTGCAAATATTTAACTACATAGAGTAATCCTAAAAAATAAACTATAATGTAATGTATATATTCAAGAAGTAATAGAAGGGTAATCATCTCTAAATTAAAGTTCTTTCTCTTTTCACAATAAAAGCTTTCTTTTTATCCTTTTCTGTAAAATAAAAACTATGACAATTTTCAAGGTAATAAACCCATGTCAGACATTACAGTGAAGCCGAAGTGATTTTTAACCTTTTCTTATGGCAACATAGCACTTTCATGTAACCTTTATAAATTCCGAGATTCTGAATATTATTCATGATGGGGCAAGGGAATTGTTTCTCTAAACTTTTTAAAGAAAAAGTGATTGCCTTTTTGATAAACATAAAAATTTGTGTATGCTTTCCAGGTGATAATCACTGATACATACTTAAAAAAATACTATGTATTACAGGTGATTATATATCTAGTTCTCAAATGACATCTGAAATTTATACTCTTACTAAAAAATTGAGTTCTAACAGACTTCTATATATATTTTCAATAGTGTTTAAAAAGTAGAATTCTGAAAGTATTTGTCTTTTAGTAGATTATTGTAGTATATGTATTAAATCAAGAAGTTTATAACTGTGCTTTCTTTCTTATAAAATTACTCTTAGAAGAACTGATCAGTAATTTAAAAAAAATTCAATTTTAATGCATTAAGACTTTTATCCTAAGTTTTAGATACAAGAGATTTTTTGCAACCACAATAGGGCGATCAATTAAACAAAGAGTTTTTAAGATTCAGTGCTTACTTTCTGTTGTTGATGTTGTTATAATTATTTGATAGAGATGAAGGAGAGATCTTTGGTAAAGCTGAAAAATTGGATGCACCTGGGGACCTTTAAAAATATGAAAATGTTAAATTAGATAAAAAATGCTGAATTTGGAAATTAATTATGAAATAAAGAAAAGAACAGATGACAATGTATGTAGTAAATGAATGCTGGAAAACAGATTCATGAACAAAATCACTATATATCCTTTTTCTATTCCCTATGTATTGGTACAAAGGGAATTATTTTCAAAAGAAATTTATCAAATTAAATATACAACTTGATATTTACTATTCCTGTAAATCTACTGACTCAATACACCCATTTCTGAGTTCAGGTAACCATTTTCAATATTTTATAAACAATAGTTTCCTTAACTCGAAGGAATTAAAATATCAATTTTTTAAGGAATCATGTAAAGGAAATCCAATTTGTATCTCAGTAGGTACCATTTTACTTATTCACAACACTGAAACAGAGATCTGAGAATTTACCAATTCTTTAAAATGTAAGGCAATAGGGATACAATAGTATAGAAGAATTTCAAAACATAATCTTGAGAAGTAATTTTTGGTCAAAGCTATTGCTGCAAAAGCTGAAAAGATATACATCTGACTATATATTACACAGCTCACTAATTCAGAATCTCGGAGAAATTTCAATTACTAATGGCTTTTAATCAAACAATATGCTTTAAGGGCATGATTTATAATCAACAAACTCATTATAAAGGAATAATTACTTTAAAATACTTATAAGGTCTCTTAAAGATTTAATTTCCCTTGTAATTTTGTAAACAATTTTATTAGGCAACATCTAGCCCATGGGCTATAAAAAGCTGTCTAGTATCTCACTCATATAAATTCTAAATTAGTGAGGCTCAAAGTGATTAGTTTTTAAAAATTACTTTATTTCCTTTAATCAGGTGCTAATGAACAGTGAAATGGTCAATGGGCATGAAAGTAAAATCTACAAAATCTGCCTGGAGTCTACAAATTTTAGGTGATTTGGATTTCACCCAATCTATATACTCGGAATGCATTATGCAGAATACATGGTGTGCAATAACATTTCTTTTCTTTTCTTTTTCTTTTTTTTGCAATAACATTTCTTACACAAAAATTTTTATTTAACTTTATAAAGTTTTATACATTATGAAATCTTGGTAAAAATTTTTTATTTTAAAGGCATCTTTTTTGTTGTTGTTGATACAGGTTATATATAGGTAGATTACATACACCAAGTAAGACCTCTATTTAGATGCCTTTCTGACAGAAAACCCTGTAAGATATTATTTTACTATACTAAGTTCAAAACATAAGACACAATCAAATTTTAATATAAATCAATGTAGAGGACACATTTAAAATGTTATCCTAATATTTTAAGATACTAGTTTTTAACTATTAATAGAAATATAGAAATATCCTGGCATTTTTGCCTTCATGTTAAGAATGCTAAACTATCAAAGAAAAAAAACCCCCAATTTATTAGAGATAGAATAAATTAAGGAGGTTAACTTTTTAAAACGTGATCCATTTAACTACAATTTAATTTAATTCACTTCGGCTTTTCAGAAACAGAGAAATAAACTAAAATGTTCTCTTGAATTTTAATTATAGTCAAATTTATGGAAATAAAGATCTATTACTATGCCCAATAAAGTAGCTCAGGCACATATATATATTTTTTCTTTTTTCTGCCCATTTGTGGCCGTTTTACTATTCATTAGCAACTTATGCAAGGATAATATTAGAAGTTCCTATGAAATTCATTGAAATACTTAAACATTTATAAAATGACTACTATATGCCTTTGCCCTTGGTAAGTACTAGGAATTCAAGGACAGACACAGTCCCTGACAAACAGCTCACAATCTAATGGGAGAAAACAACACATAAGCAAAATAACTATAAAACAGTTTAAAGTCCTGTAGAAATTTTAAAACTATGAAATATAAAATTTTGCGGGTAGTAACATGAGGTGATTTAAAATGATGTGCAGAGTTGAAGGGATAGGTGGAAACTGGAAGTGAGAATATTAGCACATGCAAATGCATGGGACTGTAGAAACAATGATGTGTTTAGGGAATTACCAATAAATTCAGTTTGGCTTAAATAGTAGGAAATATGTAGTGACAGGAACAGAAGTTAATAAAGGTAGGCACGATAATAAAGGACCTTTTATGTTCTATAAAGAATTTATTAGATCTTATTCCATTGTACTGGGCATGCTGAAAGAGTTTAAAAGGGTATCTACACAATCAGATTTGTATTCTAGAAAGGTAATTCTTGAGAAAGAGAAAGGAGAATGAGAGATCATTTAGGAGACCAGATAAATAAAATTAATAAAGGCTGGGGCAAAGACCACAGGGTGGGCAAGGGCAACATGTCTTGGATGTTTAGGAAGTGGTTCTCAAAGAACCGTCAGTGGACGCTGAGAGGGCCCTGTGATTCTTACAGCGTGCCCACCTCTGAGGGTCAAATCCATTTTCATAATAATATAAAGGTGTTATTTAAGTGTTAGTTGACCTTTTCACTGGGTGAATATTTGCAATGATAGTGCAAAAACAATGGTGGGTAAAACTGCTGATACCTTAGCATGAGTTAAAGCAGCAGCATTAAATTATATACTAGAGTCACTGTATTCTTCACTGTCTCCTTGTAGTGGAAAACAGTTTCACTTAAGAATATCCATGTTGAAAAGATAAAAAAAAATACTGATTTTATTAGATCTTGACCCTTAAATACACTTCTTTTTAATATTATGTGACAAACTGGGAAGTATGCATAAAGCACATCTGTTCTGTACTGAACAGTGATTGTCATGAGGAAAAAGACTTGAGTAAATCTTCAAATTTCAAGCATAATTAGCCCCTCTTTTCACTGCACTTTTCCACATAAAGGCTATCTGGCAGGCATCTCAAAAATGAATGAAGGGAGCCTGTAACTTCAAGGAAAAAAACTGCAAGTATTTGTTACCAATGATAACATTCAAGTGATCAAATAAAAAAGAGAATTCTGGAAAACCTGACTTTGCCACAGTAAGGCTTGATAGCTTCCCACTACTTAAAAGACTTTCCTGGTTAAGATTGGTGATGTTTTAACAAATGTGATTAAAAAATACTGTATGATGAAATATGTCAATATTTGGAATATCTGCATAACTTAGTGAATCAGTATTTTCCAACTGCATCAAGTGACACACGATAGATTTTAACATAATAGTATTAAAAGTTCACTGATGTGGTTTCAGATTCCACAATGCAATTAAATTTTCATCATTAAACCACTGCTGGTCAAGTTCTGATGTGGTATCAATTATCTGAAAATACCTCTCTGCGTTCTAACTATGTATCTGCGTGAAACTGAGTTTTACATACGCACTTCAATCCAAACAATGTATCACAATACTGAATGCAGAAGCACATATGAGAATTTAGCTGTCTTCTGTTTAGTCAGATAATACAGAAATTTCAAAAATGTAAAACAGTTCTACTCTTCTTAGTACATTATTTTTTGTTTTGAAGGTTATTTTTCATAAAAAATATTACTTATGTCAAAATGGGTTTTAGTATTATTTATAAGCAAATATTTAAAAAAATAAAACTAGTTACTTTTCTTCAGCAATTATGAATCCCAGTACCAAATTTGCAACCCATTCTTATTTTCAACTTATTATCGAAATTTCCAACATACACAAGTCCTCATGAACCCACTACGAGACGCTCGGCTTCAAAAATTATTAACATCCTGCCACTTTTGTTTTACCTTTATTCCCTCAACCTCCCTCCCCCCATGTTTTTGCTGGACTATTTTAAAACAAATCCGGTACATTTATAATTTCACCTGTATGTGTGTGTGTACACACACACACACACACACACACACACACACACACACGGAATATTACTCAGCCATAAAAAAGAATGAAATCTTGTCATTTGCAATGACATGGATAGAGCTAGAGGGTATTATGCTAACTGAAATAAGTCAAAGAAAGACAAATACCATATGATTTCACTCATATGTGGAATTTAAGAAACAAAACATAAGAACATAGGGGGAACAAAGAGAGCAAACTATAAAACAGACTTAACTATAGAGAACAAATAGTGTTGCTGGAGGGAAGGTGGGTGGTGGGGTGGGCTAAATGGGTAATCGGTATTAAGTAGGGCAGCTGTTGTGATAAGCACTGGGTGTTATATGTAAGTGATTAATCTCTGAATTCTATTCCTGAAACTAATACTACACTTTATGATAACTGGAATTTAAATAAAACTTGAAACAAAAAATTACAGTATATATCCCTAACAGGTAAGAGATCTTTTTTGATACCACTGTCAGTTCCAACTGAATACTGTGTTCATGTTCACTTTTTTCCCCAATTGTCTCAAAAGTATCTTTTTTCCCCAGTAGGTTGATTTGAATCAGGACCCAAAACAAATCCATACATTTGTAGATCAATTGTGGTAACTTCGAAAGCCCTTACTTGCTCCTGCCAGCTAAATTCCCCTCTGGTTTCATCTTACTGTGACCAAGTTTATTATATGTTTGAGGGATTTCTGTAACTATACACATAGTTAACCTTGACTCGTGTATTACTGCAAATTGCTCAAATCCTTTTTGGATCAAACCAGGGAACAACAACAAAATATCCAATAATTATTTGTGAGTACCTGTGCATATCAAGCATCTATATAAGAACTGTAAACTTAAATTATAGTCATTTATACATGAAATATGCTGTCTAAATTTCCTAACTTCAATTAAATCTGGACGTGGCTTTTAAATATCAAATCTAACACCAGTTATTGAACTCAACTGTGACCATGCTCTGTTTGGCAAAACTTGGAGACATGGTATGGGTACTAGATTATATATCATCCTCCTACAACAGGAAGTTGGTAGAGTGTTTAGATGAAGGAAAGATTTATTTAATCCATTTTCAGCATTTCAAAGGAATGTGCATATAAACTCAGGAACTTAATGAGTATTAAAATGAGAAACCTCAAAGTACAGGGAGTGTGTTTATGTGCAGGCACAAGCCTTTCCAAAAAGGATTTGGAGTTTGGATAGCCAAAGTAACCAGAAAAAAGCAGTTGATTTGGTAAATAGCAGCACATAGGAACTTCCTTTAACATTATTATGATGCCTATCTTTAGGTGACAAATACGTAGGAGAGGATGTATTCATTCAAATAACAATGAAAAAATTTATATATAAAGCAGTTTCTCTCCCTCTCTAGAAATCCTGCCTTTCCAACCAAGTACCCCCTTAGGCGTACTTAACTTTCTTCTTTCAGTACATTTCATGATGAGTGATCTATTGTTCTATTTTCTGATTATTCAATTCCTCTTTTCCTATAATCTACTTCTTATTCCCAATATAAAGTTTTCACTTGTCAGATACATGGAATCTGTCTCTTCTCCCGCCAGTCTCTGCATCATTTAGCAATGTTGATCATTCCCTTTCTTCTAAAAGCTTTTTCCCTCGGCCTCTATGACATAATGGGTTCCAAGTTTTCCTGAATGTTCAGGATTATTCTTTCTCTTTGATCTTTTTGTTTTATGTCATTACTTAAGGACACTATTTTTTTAAAGATTTTATTTATTTGACAGAGAGAGAGAGAGAGAGAGAGAGATCACAAGTAGGCAGAG